>SGJC01000292.1:0-16961 GCA_009887335.1 Henneguya salminicola | reverse complement strand
CCAGGTCATACTATATACGACATCCTGAGTAAGAATTTATTAAAATCAGAGTGAAATAATCACAGATGAGGGGGGTCCCCAAGTGCATTTCAACCGATCTCTAATGCAGAATTCGTCCATCGCCATTATTTTACACGCATGCTCTTTATATTAATGCTTCCAGCGTTTAAGAACCGTAAAAGTTATTTTTCCTCCAAAGAATCAACAATTTTATATCGAATCGAAAAAGAAGTAATCCAGCAACCAATTGAATATCCTAATATCCGCAATTCGACAATCAGTACACCAAAATTAAGATGCCGCTGTACCAAAAAACAATGCCGAAAAGAATTATCCATCTTTTATGAAACTTTTTTAGATTGCACCCGCATTTCAAAAGATCAATTGTTAAACGTATCCTATTTTTGGCTCGCTAATGGGTGGGGTTATGTCGTATTCAACCGTGATAGGAATTGGAAAACTAGATATTTATTTCAATTACTGTTGATCGGCGAAAAACATCCCAATTAATACGCTATTTCGAACCAAAGCAAAATCAATACAAATCATGCGCACGATCTTTTTAATTCATTTCCAATTAACAATAAAAAAAAAGCTAGATATTGTTTAAAAAATAATAATATTATACTTTAAATTAAGCAAAATAAAATTAATTTAACAAAACTGATATTTAGAAAAATAACTATTCTCATAGCGGTATCCGATAAAAAAAAACAAGAACGGGTTTCGAATTTGAAAAAATATCGAAACGGATTTATAATCTACTGTCCTTAACACATTCATGAATTGATTCCGTAATCAAAATTATTCTTTCGTTTCCTCAGAAATTCACTCAGATTATCATTAATCCCGTCCTGATTTTGTTCACCCTTTTCATCAAATGAGGATATTATATTTCATGGCGCTATTCGAGTTTTTATATGTTTCTAGCTGTCCTCTATTGCATTTGTTATGCGCCCCTTGTAGAATATACGAATTCAACAGACGGATATATCGCCATATAGGTGTAGGTGTCTGGTAAACTGCTGTAACCTTTGAAGCAAACCGTGAATGTTGTAGTTCTAGGTCTCGCTTGAGTTAATATGTCAAAAGGGAAAGCAAAGGCGGTTCTATCAGGAGCCTCAAATAATTAGAAATTTTGTGATCACTAGATCTTTCTACTCCTACCATCATCTAAGATCCCTTCCCTAGGTGGCCTATGTGGTATTTTTTTTAAAATTCAGGTTCATTAATTTTTTAATGTAATTCAGGACCACCTATTTCAAGATCCTTTAATTCAAGACCGTTGGCTTAATGCTTGCCAGCCAAAAGTAAAATAACTCCAAAACACTCTAGGCAAAAACTGTGAAAAGTTGAAAATGGGTTGAGAAAAGAAGCATACCCTTTGACGGCAGTCTATTTTAGTGCACCTTCAGTGCTAGCCTATTTAAAGGGAAATATTTTGGTTTCCACAAATTTCGCATAATTCAGGCTTTCTCAAACTCCGCTATTTATTAAATACATTATGGCGTTATTTATTATTAATAATATATTAAAACAATTCTGTCTGTCTATCACGCTCAATCGTGTCTGAGTATGCGCAGTATATAACTAAAAGGCGGATTCAGCTAATTTTTAATTTTGAAATGATTTAGATTGTTTTTAATCAATAAATATTAAAACAATTATGTTTGTCTGCCACGTTCAACTGCGCATGCACGTGACATATACGGCAGACTCGGCATATTTTTAATTTTAAAACGATTTAGATTGTTTTTAATTAATTAATAATATATTAAATCAATTCTGTCTGCCCCGCTCAATGCCTACTACGATTTTTTTAAATTTGTCTTTTTTGGTGTCACACTCCTACGATGATTTTTTTAAGTGCTTTTACCGACGCAATTTCGTTTTTCAAAGTTTGAACCATGAATTAAAGTCACAACAAGGCATAAATCAAGTTCCACCTAAATTAATTTTTTTTTTCTATCTGATTACTACGAGTCCTACTACCTTCTTTTATATCTCCGATCTTCACAAGTTCTTTTTATTCGGTGAACCATGATTAAATCCAAAAAAACTTCCAATAATTCTCCTCTAGATATAATGACGATGAGCGAAGCTACCCTAGTCAACAAAATAATTAATCAAGTGGAACTTGAATTAAGACGGTTCGCGACCGCGGGCAAAAACCAGATAGTTGTTTTATAAAACGTTATAGTTATTTTTAGAATCCATTATTATTTAAAAAGTGCGCCGCCATGCGGTTATTTAAATTTTTCAATATGATTCCTGTACTAAATTAAAACTAAACCATTAAAGTATAAAAAAAAAATAGTTGGAATCAATTGATAAAATACACAGAAAAATGAATGTATTATTTAAAAAAATCTATTTACTAATATCAACAATCAGGTTTAAGCTAAAATAGAAGCAAGGTCGAAAAAAATGCCAAATTATTCAATTACATTTTAACCGATGCCTGAGATTCAGTTATTGGTTACACTAAGATAATGCCCTGATTAATTGATTTTCTTATCTTTCGGTGTATATATAACAGAGAAAATTATTGATTTAGAAATAAGTTATGGTTATAATCAATGCGGCTAGCCTTTACATGCTGTCTTATTTATACAGAAATGTCAGGAAAAAATCCCCACTTTATATCGCCATCAATTTAAAATGTTTTCAAATGTATTTTACATTTTTTTTAAATATCTCGCAACGAAAAACAGTGTAAATCTCTTTATTTTTAACCAAATTGTTTTTATTTCGATTTGCATTATTCTCCTGCAGTTGCGCAAAACCATAATTCCGCAAAATGGCGATTCCGCAAATGTTTCAATTTTATATTGATAAAACCAGTGTAATTTTAATTAATTTTACTGTAAACGATTTTTGGGAATGGTTGAGACGCTAAATTTACGTACTAATCTGAAAAGTAACCCTCAGATTTTTAGGGGGGTTCGAATAAATAATGGGTAAGCTAAATTTCCTTAATATCTTTTGATTCTTCAAATATATATTAGAGCTGGCTTAATTATGAACGGCGATTAACCGATACGCAAGACAAAAAACCTATTAGGGTGTCTTACTACTGCCACAGTATGCTTGGTTAATTTGTTGTTTAGTTAGGGTATAAGGCATAGCTCCCTTAAATGATCAGAATATATGTAAGAATAAAATAGGATTGCGCCTAAGAATAATATTAATAAAATATTCTGTGAATTGCCGCTCTGCGGAATATTTGCCGCACGAATTTTGATATAATGAACTTTTGAATCAAGAGCCGATTTCATTGTGATACCCCGCCCCTATAGGAAAAAGGTTAAGTGGGATGTTTGGCGTGAGAGTCCTACACTCTGTTGATCTTATGGGGGGTGCATACATGACATCCGACGTAGGCCGATGGGCGGCCTGTCAAGCCTATTGTGAAAAAGTCGAATAAGTCTTTGCACATCTAGTTCGAGACAAAAAACCCTTGCATAAATTTTCAAAAATATGTCAAATAAAAAAAGAGAAACAAAATTGACATAATTTCTTTAATTACATAAAAAAAGCATTAATTTTAAAACTGATTCATGAAGATTTCACACAAATATTCCTCTTGGTAAAAAAAAAATTCAACAAGAATGGGGGAGAGAAAACGTCTAAATTTCTTTCCAAAAGGAATTATTAAATCAATCCTTAATTTCCCAACACGTAACACCACACCACCAATATTTCCCATATTTTAGGTTATTACCATATGTTGGGGTATTACCAGGTAACACTGTATCCAGTTTCAAATTTTGCATTCCGATTTTAACTCGAGCCAAAACCTAAATGGTACTGAGTTTATAGAAAATAGATACTGCATATGCTATTAAGGGAGTGAGATTCCCACACAATGCGTGATTATTTTGAAATTAGTTTTTTTGTCATGGACTGGTATATGTAAAACCTTACTGGTCTAGAGTGGGATAAGCTTTACAGTTCCTCATCTGGTCCAAGTTAGCGTCAGGTAGGCACAACTACCAATATCAGAGGTAAATAAGGCTTTCACTAGCCAACCGCTTTTCGCGATGGACCGTGCACCCCAAGGGCATTGTCTCGCGAATCTGAATGTTTTACTTTACCGACAGGGTACTGACACTTACTGGGAAACCATAGAGCATGCATTAAAAAACAACAAAATTGGTTTTAATCATCCAGATTGTTGTCGACTAAAGTAAGAGCATGCGCTTACTTGGTGGAATTTTTGAGTAATATTTTATTCTACTCTGTTGTATGGTAATTTGTAGAATACAACACTGGAGATGATGTTACGAAAATTGGAAGAATTCTAGCAAGATTTTTCATGGACCAGTTATGTTAATAGACTCGAAAATTGGTTTCTAGTTGAGGATATAATACCAGAGAAGGGATCAATAACTCTTCTAGCCCCATCGCTCCAAAAACTTATATTACCTTAAAAACCCTAATTTTATGCAAAATGATATGCGAATTGTAGGTTGATGCCATTAAGGTTATCCTCTCCCCTCCCTTAAACCTAGCTCAACTTGTTTCTGCAGATTAATTCAAATTTTTGACAGCAAGACAACACCCCCTTAAAAAATGCCTTTGCATTATGATCAACAAAATCTACAAGTCATGCGCTTTTAAAGATTTTGCAGATAAATTCTAACTGACTGATCATACTGTGATTAAATCATGCATACTGATCTGAGCATGCCTTAATACTACTATGGATTATAACCTTTTCAAAAATGTGACCCTCATAGTAGAAAACCAAACTAATTTTCTGAAAGCAAAGTAAATAAAAGTAAGGAACAGAGAGGTTCTTAAGTTAAATACAAAACAAACTGATTTTTTTTAAAAATCGATCATTGACGACGTACTTTTTCTGTAGATTATCAAGCAGCATTTTTAAATAATGCCAATAGAAAACAATATTTGCAAACTATGTATTAAAAAAGACATGAAAAAAAGGTCAGAAAAAAATAACAAAACCGTTAAAACAGTTTGCCCTGATTTTCCTTATTTTTATTCTTTTCCTTTTGCAGCCACATTCAGAATTAACTTTATCTATCAAGATCTTGAGAAAGATGAAAATTCAACCGTTGCCCTTATCCATGTGAAATATTTTACATAAATATGTACTCCACCAAGACCCATTATATTTTAACTGTCCCTTTATACAGGGCAGAAGAGGGAACTTATCGTTAATAGTTTTTAAATTGTAGCAAAAAATGACATAAAAATATCCATCAATACTCTTTGCGGCCAGCCAATAGCATGAACGAATAACATGGGACTGAATACGAAGATTTAATATTTTGTGATATAATCTTGTGCAAATCTCTAAAAAAAAACTATTGACATTATCGTTCAAAATATCGGGATGTATTCTCAGAATAACTAGGAGATCTGAAATTTTAAAAGGCATATCCTCCATAAAAAAGAACTCATAGCAGAAATACTCGTTGGATAAAAAGAAAAAAAACCCTCTATGAATGAGTAACGTCCCTTGCAACTCCACTCAAAAATAATAGAAAGATTCGTGTAAATTTCTAATTTCTCAATTGGGTTAAACAAATTCCTAAATGTGGAAAGCTAGGCACCCTCAAAAATAGATTAAGTACTCACTAAGTCGGTAGACTGGGAGAAGTATACAGTTATTGACTTTTCATCAACATACCTTTAATCCATTTCAATTTTTTTTATAATACTTCAACGCTAAGCATAAAAAAATATCTGTCATTTTCTATCAGCATTGTTCGGGGGTTGCATTTGTATCCACGATATAGAAGCGAAGAATAGACATAATATTAGTGAGAATCTAGAAGTATCTTGAAATTTGGACGATCTCCTTATCTCTAAGATATATGACGAATTGAACTAAGAAAAGCTTGAGATATTATATGGCATATTTAGATAAAACAAACACAAAATTTATAAATGCAATTTTTTTCATGCAAAGGTCGACTATTCTGCCTATTGTTTGGAAAAATAGAATAGAAATGACAAATTCGACGATAAACGCAATTTGAACCCCAGAAAATGTATCGGCCGTCATGGGCTGTTAGTAGCTTCTGGGCTCTTCAAAGTTTAATGTCTACGATCAAACCCGATTATATAAGCTGTAAAAGAAAGTCGAAATATTTACCTGCCCTTGTAAATTATAAATTATTCTTAGCGCCAAAAAATGCGTGAAAATAAACGCCCTGTGCGATCTTATTTCAACAACGACCTTATGTTCCCCTTGGACACAAATGCATTTTTGTGTAATATTTTAGTTCTTCTCTTGCATTTTTCCTGTCTGCTTTGTCCATCCCCTTGTATTTACGTCAACCGTACTGACTTTGGCAAAAAAACCGATTTATATAGGCGAAAATAATGGACCTAAATTTGTTGAAATATGCCATTTCATCTCACATACAGATTGCAGACCCCTTGATAACCTTACTTGACAAAAAAACAAAAATCTTAGTAAGAGCGACGGCAATAAAACTAATATTAGAATTTTCCCGCGCATGATTCTCTTTACTATTTCCTTCTTAAAATCAAGGAATTAGAAGAATATTACCGACCTGTCGCGATTTTCGCTAAAGAACTCAAAACCTCAAATGATGTAGTTATCAAAAAGCCATGGTTTAGTAAGGGAAAAAATTAATTGAGAAAGGGCAGAAATCTTGTAAGAAAAGATCAACTTTGATGGAGGTAAAATTCTCCACCAGAAGTAATTTGGAAGGGTACAAAAAGTCTATTAAAATTGAGCTCACGGGGAGAAGTCTCGAAATTTTAATTGCAGGCAGATGGTTAATGAAGAGAGAACGTGCTGTAATATCATACTCCCTAAAAGAAATAGTCCTGTAAAAATGATCCAAAGGACGTCGTTCTTCTGTGAAGAAAAATTATGGATCGATTTTACGAGAATTGACCGGAAATAGACTCTATATTAAAAAAAAGGATAGAATAGTTCTTTAGACGCCAGCCAAGGTATGAACAAAAATACATGTTTTGCCACCAAAAGAATTTACATCCCCTTTACTAGGTTCTTTTAAAAAAAATGCCGCTTGAGGTTGTACACTGTGACCAGAAGTTAGTATAAATATGGAAGAAAATCTTGCCCTGATTGTGGGTTAAAATTGCCAGCCAACATTTATCACATAATGAGTTCAATTTTTGATTTGGCTACAACCGGAGGGGCAGAGCATTTAAATATAATTTGAAGCATGTGTATCGGCAAGAGACCTTTTTTAGATTAGCACACGAAATATCAAAATTTCTTTTATCCTAGAAAAATGTCACTCACCCATGCAGACATTATGGGAAAAATGCAAACGTGTTACGACAACCGTTGCATTAAAGGACGAAAGATTAAATAGAAACATTGTAGAATTTTTTGATTTTGATCGAATCTTTGTATGAGACTCTTAAAATAACAGAAAAATTTGAAAATGATCCTTTAGCTAAAAGTTGAAGGAAAACTGTGGAATCTACATATAAATCAAATTAGCAAAGTCAAATATGAAATCGGGAATATCAGAAGAGAAATTAGTTCTGGAAAAAATTATATTGAGGAACCTGATTGGATCCCTCCTTGGAGAACCCACACTTATGACAGACCATAAAATAATGCGAGAATCGAAGATCAAAATTAAAAAATTTCAATGATGGATCATCTTCGAGATCCCGCCAGAAATGCTCTTTGGGTACGGCTCTCATAGGGAGAAGAAGTTTAATAAATGATAGCCCCTCCACTGCCGCTGTATTTTGACAGTAATGCTTACCTGGCCTAAGCATCGAGGCCGGATGGTGGGGGCGTGGAGCCTTTCTCGAAAGAGACCAGTAAGGTTTTACACATCCAGTGCGAGAAAAAAAATTGCCTACGAGATCCAACGTACGACCGCCCCTTCGTTTTATTCGGAAAATGTTGCAACTGCCCTACCAACCAGACGCGCAAGAAATAATTTCAATAAGAATGGAAGGAATATTACAGATTAAAGCAATGACACCCGGGATGTGTTGCTGTAAGTGTACTCTTATCTTAATCTCCTACGTGCTAATTTATACAATACCCCCCATGAAATAGTCAATTTTAACTATGTTGGTTTAAATTACTTCCCTTTTGAATTTCCTACTAGTTTAACAATTAATTATTTTATGGTCGTAATGGACTAAATTCAAAAAATATAAATGAATTCAAGATTTTGTTTTTTGCAAGGAATCTCCGACTTTAAACAAAAAAAATGTCCCCCTTTTGATTAGATTTGAAGGATTAAAGTCTAATAAGAGGAACTGACATCATCATGAGGAGTTTATGAGCTATTATTTTGGCCTTTATACAAAATATAGGGATCAACGCAATAAGAGCCGCCATAATTATTCTCTTTGTACCACACATAAAAAAAGGAGAAATTATCAATTTCAGGACTTTTTGCACAACCGCAGTACACAAATTCTCTGATATAGTTAACAGAAATGATGAAAATGCATGCGAATAACAAAAAATTATTTTTATCCCACTTTTATGGTTGATGCTTTTTCGAGTGGTTTTCTTATGAAACGCATATACACTAGATATAAATCAACCGTTTGCTTAGAATTTATGCACTCAAGGGTAGAACAATTTTCTTGAATCTATGCAAAAAGTGCAGATTTGTGTTTTATTTATTAAAGTTAGAAAACGTGTTTTTTGGTTGAAGAAATTTGCGCATGTTTTGTTTTTAGTTGTAAGGTAGAATATTACCTAATAACTGGACGACAAACTTCACAAAACTGATACCAAATTTGCAGTATCTTGGTTGATCTGTTCTAGAGATATCTTAAGAGAAAAGTGCTGTCTAAACTCCTATTTGATCTCTTTCGATGGTCAGAAAGCTTAGATAGAATATACACCTTTTTTTTTCAAATCAAAACAGAAGAATGAAAAATCGTTCTACATAACCCAAATGGGGTAAGCTAATTCCCAAAAATACAAAAAAAACCCTAAAAATCAGGCTGAATTTGAGAAATGCTTATTCACGACCAATCACGAAACTGTACATAATATTTTGTGAATCTTTGACTCGAGTTAGAAGTGTAAAACCTTATTGGTCTCTGGAGAGGGGCTTCTAGATCCCCCTCCTTCGAGTAATAACCAAATTTAGATTAGTTTTTTTTATCAAGAACAGCAAAAGTATATGAATTTTATAAACTAAATCTAGAACCTACTTTTTCCATCAAATAACACCGTAAAACGAAGGCATTAGGTTTGGATTTATGTGGATCTTCGGAATTTTACAGTATTTTTGATGAATTTTTAATTCGATTTAGTGATTTTTTTGAGCATTAAAATTGCATCGCGCCTATAAGTAATTTTATTCCATGTTAAAAGCTGGAGCATATAAATCGTTAAGTATTTTTCCTCAACAAAAATAAGACACACAGTGTACTTAAAGTCGACTAAATACATAAATAGAATGGCTAACTAATAAAATATAATGAAATAGTTTAAATTAGCACACAAATAGCTTTAGGGCTGCCTAAAAAAGCTTTTTCCTCTTATCTTTTTTTTTTAATTCCTCACTAAAATGTTAAAGTATAAAACACTTATGTTCCTTTGAAAGACTAATATTTTCCGTTGGTTGGGATTCATTCAGAATTAATTTGGAAATTTCAGATTCCATGCGGATCAATTGAGCGGTAAACTAAATTAAATCCAGATGCATACCATGGTATCTTTTTGATCAAATGCAGTTTTTAATTCATCGTTTCGTTGATTGTATCGTTCAAGTAGAATTGTTTTCGCTTCCTCCAATCTGGCTAATTGCTTTATTTTTTCGATCTCGATTGCCTCAAGAGGATTTTTCACATCGTCCCTTAAATTGTTGAATTCAAAAATACTTACCCGAGACCAAATTGAGAAGACATTAACTGTTTAGCCCTAAATTTCTCATACAAAATAGTATGGGTGCTCTCGATAAGATCAGAGGTACAGGCCCGTAAAAGCAAATTTCTCAATGGTATAAGATCACTGTGGTTAATATTTTCAACTGATGTCGTAAGCAACAAACTTACCTTCACATATACCCCATGGATATTTTCGACATCTAAGAGTCTTACCGCCGACCTCGGCAGTATAATTGCTAGTTACGACAGCGAAAGGAACACGGCTCAAGTAGTTTTCCATTAAATCCTTTTCATCTATTTCATTCGAGATCGCTTTTTGGAAGTCATAAATTTGAATCTCATTGTGTTTTATATCTTCTGAAATCTTAGTTTGTAAAAATTCCTTTATACTCGTTTTTTAAATTCTCGCAGATCGTCGAATGTTAAACTATCAGAACGTCCAATTATAGGAATAACATTTGTTTTATCTTGTAGTTTCTGAAGAAATTCGATATCAATCGGTTTGAGTCGGTGGCCAGTTGGAGATATAAAATATAGACAGCAATGAACTCTGGTGTCCTGAAAAGTAGACCGTTGAAGCGAGTTCTCCCAGTCAAGATATTCGAGATTTTTCGCGTCTACAAACTTCGTAATTTTTTCCCAACATGATGAATTATCTATCGAGTCCCCGAACCCAGGTGTATCAATCAAGGTCAAACGAAGAGGCACGTCATTTTCTAAAATTGTTATTGTCGAACTTCGAATCTTGATGAATCAGAAAGATAATTTATACTTCCATTGTTTTTCCGGAAAAGGGAGGATATTTTTCGGGATATTTGGCATTGACATAAATGCTGCTACAAAACATGTTGTTAATAAAAGTGGATTTTCCTAAACCCGATTCTCCTAATATTTTAAATAAAGTTAAAAAACCAACAACTAATAAATTGAAATCAAAGCCGTTCATAGCACAGTGCCTGTAAATCTGATTCGGCAAATCAGCATATCCAACGTATTTTTCTGGGCAGGGCACATCCTAATTTTTACTAAAAAGGCAAAAATACAAAATCATTAAAATTATGCGATTTTATATAACCTTCCTTTTTTAAACTATTTTTTTTAAATTTGTTAACTAGACAATCACAATTTTGGTCTGCAAATGATGAGTCCATTGATAAATTGGATAAAAATGGCTCTAAATCAGAGATTTTAGACGCGGAAGAATACACGGAATTATTCATACTATAAAACAATAAAATGGCGCAACATTAATTTAATTTAAACTATGTTTCTATGGTGCCGTTGTTATAACGTTAAAAATTTACGGTAAAAAAAATTAAAATAATATTACCGATATAAGCTGTGTTTGCTTCATTATTAACGCTCAAATTGATAGTCAACGGATAAATTTTAAATGCGTCGTTCCGAGACATGCCGAAATAATGTAAAACAATCAATTCGCGATTGATACATTTTTTTACTTTAATCTGAGTTTAAAAATCATTATAAAAAAAACGCTCTGAAATATGTATAAAATTTTAATAATAGTTAGATTAAAACCCATAAAAATTCCCATGGGCATAGGAACAATTAGTTTCGATTTTAACTAAATGACGCAAAAAACATGTAAATAACAGCAACTGTAGATGAATACGAGTATATTTCAAAATGCGCACGCGCTGATAAAAATAATGGGGTTTACCACAATTTTACTTTAATAGATTACGTGAATTCATTAATTGAAGGGCTAAAAATTGCAATTTTTAAAATTCAGAAAGTATGGGCCGACTTCCTCTACATTTAGGTATTGATAATAAAAATGAATTTTCCCAAAAACGTTTATGTGTGTAAGAAATCGAACTATTGCGAAATGTTCCTATTATCCTAACATAGCAAACATAGTCATGCATCTCATAAAAATTATATCCCGCTAGTTGCGCATATGCGGGCCGACGAAAAATACGAAACCTGCCATAAAACATAAATAATGCTAAAAATCTAAAATTAAACAACATAAAACATGGAAGTTTGTTCGGGGATGCGCATAATTAGGAGGAGATACATTTCAAATATGCCTTTACAGTAGCAATAGTTTTATTTTCTTTTTATTTGAATATCTAGTATATCAATTCTTTGTTCGATTAAAAGATTATAAATTCTTATCCTTGATTAAATTAAGGCTATCAGATAGCTTCCATCTCACCCAAACAAATGTTCCATCTTGGCTGACCTTTTTGATAGTATTTATGAAAGTGTAAAACATTTTGTTGCAAGCAGGAATAAAAATAATGGAATAAAACATGTTTTAACTGATATTTCCACCAATGTAATATGCACAGAAATAGGATCCATATTAGCCGTGTAGGAAATACCAATCTAATGGATGATACAGAGCAAAATTCATCATCCTTTATAAAAAAACAATTCAAGCTGGAAAATATTTCTATGATCAAATTATCTACAAAATTCGCGTTCATCAAAACGAAAATTTTATTCAGCCAAATATATTTAAGATGTGTCTGTTAAATTGCAGGTATACCACCATCAAATACATGAATCCTCACTTATTGGTCTTTGATGCAAATATTCAAAAAGACGCATAAACTAGTCGTTCTAATTCGGAGGTCTATTCGAAATTGAGAAAGATAAGGGGATTGATGCTTCGTAATAGCATACCCACCTTTCCCACTGCTCTCACAAGAAGGCTAACAAACAGAAATCTTTTTTTTCAAACAATATTGGCGTGGAGCTGTTTTTTTGGGAAGGGGGGGGGTACTATCAAATTATTATATTGGCAAAAAAGAATGCATACCTTTACTGAAGTATTATGGGCATGCGTACTTTTGATGATGCAACATTTAAAACTGCTCCTGCTTTTTTTCCAATGTCATATAATTTTATTTTATCATATCGGTACAGTGCCCGTGTTCCTTGTACCTTTTGTCTTATGATAGTAAAAAATGAACATTTGTACTGCTTCGTGTTTAACGAACTTATTGTCCAAACGGAATATTCGTTAAAGCCAAATAAAATCAATCAAAATTTTGAAAAGGTTTGATGCTCTGGTCCCAGAGTTGGTTTAAAGAGAGATAATTTTTCGAAAAGGGGAATTGCGTTTTGCCGCCCACGTTGAAATTTAAATGCTTTGGAAAACCCATATTATGCTTGGAGCCTGCTGAGCTTCACCCATATGCTTCTTGGTTGGTGGAATTTCAAGAGTTTGATACATGGATCTTCAATCCACTGTTTGTTGTACGATTCAAATTTTTCCCATTTCGATTTTCATTTTATATTAATATCCTAGTCCTTTAAGTAGGTTGAGATTTTTCCCCACCAGATTTTAGTCGATGTTTATGAATAATAATAAAAAATCAAGTTATTTGACTTTATGGAGAAGTTTAAGGAAATGCCTTTGCAGATAGAGATCTAATGAGCGATATTAGAAAGGGGAGGTGACCATGTGTTTGGAGTCGTTGTTATGCCACCGGTGATTATATCCTAGTGTTGTTCAATTGAGAATTGATTCCTTTTGTATTCCGGTAATTTAGCCAACTCTGAGAATAATACTCAGCAGTGGCATGGTAAAGAGCCTGGGGCGATATCAATAGGGGATCCCCAGGATGAGGATAGTAATTTTTGGAATATTTGATTGCGGGGGATTATTTTGTCTTCTAGGGGCTGGATATTATTTTTATATGAAAGTGTTCGGTTGATGGTAAGTCCTAGTTATACAGAATGTGGGTCGTGTAGTAATTCTTTATCTTTTATTTTCAAAGATCGATTTTATTTGGTTTATTTACTTTTCAGGGAAAAATATGCTGCATGCCGTTTTGAATAGGCTCCATGTTAGTTTCCGATAATTGACGAATCTGTACAGAGTTTTTATTCCGTGGTTGGTTCCATGACAAAAGGCCGAAAGCAGAAAAATTGTTGACGGATGCCGGTAGGAGGTAAAAAAAGCCTAAAAGGATATATGGGGATGGGATAAAATTTGTTTAATTTTAAGCTTTAACGTTTAGACACCCATTAGAATTAATTTGCAGGGTTATTCCCAATTAATTGAAAATTGTTCCAATCAAAAATATTTACACATAATTTGTGAAAATTTGAGTGTATAAATTATAACTGAGTTATGTCGACGACCCGCGAGGGAATGCCTCTGTAATACGACGTCCCTACAGGGAAAAGGTTAGGCGTGGCGCTTGGGGGGGGGGTAAGGGTCTTAAACTATCGCTGAATCTTGGCAGTGGTGTTTACCTGGCGGCTGCATCAGGGCAGGATTGGATGGATCCATTAACCCTCTCTTGAAAGACACCAGTACGGTTTTACACATCCAGTCCGAGTTAGAAAAAAAAGTTATGTCGACGACATTTATTTTTTTCAGAAAAAATAATAACAAGACAGCAGTTTTTAGAATCCACCAAGGAAAGGTCTCACTGAAATTCATAGTAAAAAAACGAACTTAGATGAAGTTTAGTGGACATTACTCTCATTAATTCTGTTTTTGTCAAAAAGGCCATCAGACAAGTGAGATAACATAAACCAGAAGGCCATAAAAGTCATCTAAATAAGATAGATGCTTTTCATTTTGCGCATCGAAAAGAAAAAAAAATAGCTTTAAAAATAACAATTAAAAGGTCAATCAAATTTTGTTTAAATAAAATTATAAAAGGCTTAGAAATATAAGCAGTCTTACAACTTGTTCATATGGATTGCATACTAATATAAAACAAATTGTATTTCCTTCCTTACTAAAGGTTTGCTTGATATTCGGTCATAAAACATAAAGAAAGTGTTGTATTTGGTTAACATCAGCATAAAACTGGGAGAAACATTAAATTATAAATTTTCAACTTTTATTGAGTTATTCCAGATTTTATATTATTTTAAAAATATTCCGATTAATTATGAATGAGTTCAAATTATGTATAAATAGATTCCAATCAATTATACACCTTTTTAATGATTAAAAAAAACAGTGTTATGTCAGAGATTAAAATTTTTCATTTTTTCGTTTTGCCATCCAAATGCTATTTTCGATTTTTGTCTGACAACTTATACCGGAATCCTTTAATAATTTTTTTATTTTCGGTTTCCATCGTAGTTTAACGCATTTTGAATTTGGGGATTTGAGAGGGGATTATGTGGTGATACAGATATTGCCCGCATTCATAAATCCCATAGAGCCTGTTGAAGAGTTGCCGTTTATATACGTGGTGGAGAACATTTAAAGGGGGGGGGGGTAGGAATGAACATTGAGGGGATCCTATGTTTAATTGTCTCTAGCTAATTTTTTTTTCGTTGACATGAATTCTAAAATTTCGGTTTTAGACTAATGTTTCGAGTAAGTGAGCTACCTAACCTAGAAGGGCTCTGTATAACTTCAATATAAGTCTGTCGTGTTACACGATATCATACGCAGATGGAGGATTTAGGAAAAAACAACCGGCTTTTTGTTTTTGCTGGAGTCCCTGTTAAAGTTAATTTATGAGCACGGTCTCATCCTAACGTCATTGGTTTTTGCGAAGTCCTGCTTGTTCGATTGGCAGGAAAGTTTCAACGAATAGTAAAATTATCGCGCGAATGAACTTTTCAACAAATTTGTAACAAGCGTTTAATAAAGAAATCAGCATTCAAGGGATTATAAAAAAAATAGACAAATTCACTTAAAAGTGCTAGTCCGTCCTAAAACCCGAGGACGATTTTCGTATTTTAAAGCTATACTTTCGTAAGCTAATGTTAACAATATGAGAAGCACGTAATTCGGATTAAAAATGTTGGAATAACTTTTCCTAAAAAACATAAAAAATTCAAAAATGAATGAAACAGCCTAAAGGATATATATTTCGCATTAATGAAAAAATAGTTTTATAGGGATTCACAGCAAAAAATTCTAAATTGAAATTCTGCAATATATTCCTAACGGTGTAGGTTTCCATTGATTTTTATTGCTTAAAAATCCTTTTAAGAATCCTTCAAAAATAAAATTTTTTTTGTATGAACAGTATTGTTATGAGGGTTCCAAAAATTCCGACCCTGAATAATAATCTCGTGAGTATAACCTTTCTATGATAAATTTCGGTATGATTTCTAACATCTGATTTTATGCTTATACGTGGTCGAATAGGACTTCGCAATATCTCCATAAGAATTTACTCAGCTCTATTAGCTATGGGCTGTACGAAATCAGCATCGTCATTATCTTCCCCACGCTGAATTATCCCGAACATTCTTTGCCCCTCTATCCTTCTTCCTCTGTTGTAGTTTCTTTTAGCCATGGAGGTTTAATCGATCTCCACGATTATTTAATTTCCACCTATGATATATTCCCGCGAGCCAATACCCATGTGGTATGGCGTCCCTAGAGGGAAGAGGTTGGTGTGAGGTTTAGTGGGTGAGACCCCCACATACCGCTAAATCATATAAGTGGTGCCTATCTGGCGTCTACATGGGCAGACTGGGGACCGTGAAGCCCCTCTCGAAAGAGACCAGTAAGGTTTTACACATCCAGGCCGAGTATAAAAAAAACCCATGATATAATGCTGATTAAATTATTTTCATGGAGGAAGCAAAATAAATCTCCCATTAATACATCCAATCTACCACTACCTTATTTAAAAAGTGAAAATTAGAAATCAGAACAATGTGTAAAAAACCGGTTGCGCATAAATTTATTAATAGTACTATTTGTTGGAGATGAGCCTTAATTTTATAAAATTGAATCCTGATGCATTCTGCGTTTCGTTCTGCGCCTTAGGTTGGAAGATTTCTGCACCTCTTTTTCCCATTCGTCTTCGTGACAATCTTATTGGTTCGTAGCATTTTTTGCATATCATGAATGTAGATATTAAACCAATTTCTCTTAGATACAAAATTTTAGAATCATTAGTTTAGGTAATTTAAAAAAAATTTTTGTAAGGTTCATTTTCAGATTTAGAATATGCGCATGATTTTATTCGATTTGAATTACTTTTATATTATAAAGTATAAAAATATTTGACCATACATAGATTGAGCTAAAAATTTTAATTGTTTTATAAGATTTATTAAGTTTAAATCATTTAAAAAAAATTATTGCGATATTTTAAATCCAGATTAAGTGGTTTTTATTGTTGCAGTTAGCCCTT
>SGJC01000291.1:0-17763 GCA_009887335.1 Henneguya salminicola | reverse complement strand
AAAATGAAATTTCCGTCCTAGCCGGTGCTATTTGTACACCCATAAGTAAGAATCGTTGAAAATTAGATTACAGAAATACAAATTACGCCGGGTCCTTAATTAAACTTCAACCAACATTTTTTTTCACATTTTCATTGATTTTAGATTATGATTTAAGCTAGGATATTTTTGTTTCGTCGAAATTCCCCGTATTACGGACTATAGAATAAAAATAGGACCGCGCATGCGTTTAGTAAAAAAGAATGGCGGATTTAATTAAAAAGACAAAAATATTAACCGTTTTTCAGAATAAAAGAACAAAAATCAAAACACACACTAAGTATAACCTAAAATCTAGCTGAGCCTGAATGGTTACAATTATAATTTAAATCCAATTCTATTCATAAATATGGAGAAATGAAAAAAAAACACAAATATAAAAATACAATTTTTGAATAAAATTATTCCTTCTGTTCAAAGATGAGAAACACTACTCAGAAAGAATGTAAATGGATCCTCGTTCTATCTTGCACAAATCTTGAACCAAAGATATTCTCCTAAATAAAGAAATAGCCGATCGTGGAGAGTATGTGTTTCAGGTAGTCCTCTTTTGATTTGTCACCATGTTGATTCAATATTGTTTGTGTGCGCTCCTGTTTCAGGATTAAAAAATTTAAAGAATGATTGACGATCAAATGTGTGAAATCTAACAGATTCAAAATTTCATATGATCGCCAACAATCTCTAATAATTGTTTGTGCCAGGCAACACGTTCGCAACAATGATGGGAATTAAAGTCTGACTTCCCTTCTTTCAACTGGAACAAGAGAACATTGTTTGGTTTCCCGTCATATTCCGCCGAGAACCCAAACGCCCTCCACCAATCGTCCCCGATTATACTTACGCTTGTCAAATTTGGCTTCATCGATTTTAACGGTCAATCCCGGGCCACCGATTTGGACACTTTCGGTTGTTACAGCTTGACAGCAAAGCTCAAGACAATAACTGTACCAGTCTACAATAGTTTCTTAGCTTGCTGACTCCTCAAACATGGCCGTCTCTTTCACAGCAATCCAATTGGGATACTAATTGCAATAACAGTACGTAATTAGTAGGATTTTTTCAATCGAAAGTTTGCTGTGACTGGACTGAACCACGCATTTCTTATTGAAATTTTGTTACGACATTTTGAACATGAAGAATTTTTACAATACCATTTAAATGGGGTCGTTTTATTAAAATTGACTTTAGTTTTAAACATCGGTCGACGACAATTCCTACATTCCATAGCAACGGGATACATATTATACTCCAAAAAGAATTGGCAAGATTCTTATTTTCAGGATAAAACAGCCAAAGAAAGTTTATAAATGTTGATAAACATCAAAACTCAGTCGGAAGTAATCGGAGATATGGATTTATCGATAAATTAAAACTCATATAACTCCATTGATACGGTGAAATAAAAAAAAATCGTGAGCTAATAAATCATTTATAGTATATATTCTAATAATTGTGGAAAAAATTGAGTGAAGATACGGAATTCTTTCCGTAGAATCCTATTATTTTTTTTATTAATTAACAAAATTATCATAAAATGAGAATAATTTATGTTTAGTATTTTTTATCCCTATATTTTCGAATTGGATTAATATAAAAAATGGCCATTTTGAAACCGCATCTCGCCGATGCATAATTCCTTTAACTCTGCCATTCTCTTCAATCTAATTTATTGAGCATGAAAAAAATTAAGATGAAGTATTCGGAAAGCCCAGATCGCTAAAAATATAGTTGGATGCGAACTGTTGATATTATTATTATACGCACGCGTACAAAGAAATTACAAATTTTGTTTTAAAAAATATGATAAACGGACATGATAGTCAGTATCGTCGACGTGAAATAATGGACGAAGAGCACGAGAAAAATATCTCTAGTCTTTCTGAGCGTGTTCAAACATTAAAAGCAGTATGTTTTAAATATAAATGTAGATTTCAATCGATATGGGAAATGAAGTACGACTACACAATTCTCTATTGGACGAACTTGTATCCTTTTATTTTTTTACAATTACTATAGAGAGGGTCGATGGGGAATGCAGAATCTCTCCTTGGATACTCATCGAGACAACTTAAACATCTTGCTAGAAGGGGAAACCACAAGTTATTATGCTACACAGTCGGATTCTCGATATTTGTTTTTTTATTCCTCTATTTTTACATCAAAATTACATAAATGTAGATTAAACTTTAGTTATTAGGTTATAAAATTTATGCTGCCGTACTGGCGAATAGAGGTCAATACATTTTTAATTTCAAAATTTTTCTTTTCTCACGAGACTATGAATTCTAAACACTTAATTGCACACCCTTGCTTTGCACGTATTCTTATTGTCATCAAATAAATATTTTAACACCTATAACTAAATATAATATGTTATAATATAAACTCATTTTATGAGTATGATTGAAAAATATAAATTACTATTTTGATATGAATGAGTGTAACAATAAGGAACATATAATTTGTGATTATGTTTTAACTATAAAAGATACCGAATATTTTTTATTTAAAATTTAGGCCGTTAATGGTGATAACGGTCAACGATCGTTTTTTTGGTGTGATGTTACAAAACGCATGTTTTCTGAAAAATAAATTATTTTCGAATTGACTCCCTAGTGGTATACTAGTTCTAGAGTTATAAGATGATGGTAAGGTTTAGAAGGTAAAATTCTCTCACAAACAACTGATTCTTATTTGTCGTGTCTACGCCAAAAGCGGCTTTTTCAAATTTAAGATCGTGTTGCTTCTCTCGACAGTTACCAGTATGTTTTTACAAACCCAATTTAGTATAAGATTTAAATAATTAATTACCGTATTTTTTTTTAGAAAACTCTACAATATCAATTATTTGTTTTTAAGATTATTTCTCCTTTTTATAATATTTTCAGAATTGGAAGCATCAGTAAATTTTTAACAGCTTACACTGTTATTGCCAAATGTAAATTAAATATTTGAGAATAAAAAAACATACATCTAAATTTTAGAAAAAATCGATGGTCGGCGGCGAAAGAAATTAAAAGAATTTGAGGCCCCTTAGCTTTATTCTTTTTGTTGCTATTTAGTCATAATAAAAATATTTTTTATTAGAATTAGAATATGTCGAAGAAATATTTTTTTAAATAAAGGACTACCTAAATTTGACAAGAAGAATATAACTTTGGATTCTTTAAAAAAGAGGGTAAAAGGCCGCATTCATATTTTCAATCAAAATGTAAATTGAGACTCAAATCTTTTACGAAGAAGAAGGCTTGGAATGAATTGCTATATTATTTTCTTGTTGAGAACCCAAAAATTATACAAGCGATTTCAAATATTGAAAATAAGAATGGATTTATATATTATAATTATTTTCTCGTTAATGATCGGAGAGAATCATGCCAATTGTATAACCCACAATTATTCAGAAGTAATATTGAATTTATGTGAGTTAAAAAATATTCAGTTTTATTCGAATAAAATGTTTGAATTTTACTCCATTATATGTCGTTCTAAAAATTAATAATATCTCTTCTTCGTGTATATCTTTAGCGCACATTATACTTTTATTTACTCGTTAATTTTCCTTAAAACTATCGAAAAGCCTTTGGTGTTTTTTAATGAATACCAATAATTTTTTGATAAGAGACTGAACTCGGTTTAAAATATGTAAAAAAGGCGGTAACATTTTTTTATATTTGATCTTTCCACTTTTGTAAAGATATTATAATACGGTGATTCGAAAAAATCCCCTAAATATAGTCAGGGTGGAAGATGTATAAAAAAATAATCCATTCATTTTTTTTATTTCCTGTAATATTATTTTGGGGTTTATTTCTTGTGAATTGATATAGTAACGAAGATGAAAATATTTCAAGGAATTTTCGTAACGGGCGTAAAATATACAGTTTATATTCCGCATTCAAAAATTTAATATTTTGTGATAAAACATAATAATGAAATTATTTTAATTAAATTTATTTCATTTTAAAGTACACTTTTTATTTTTAATTTCGTATGATTTTGAACGAAGAGTACCGAAGAAGGATATTAAAACTATGCAATGAACAAAATGGCTAAATTGAAATTTCTCATCATATGAATTGCTTGAATAACACAGAAATAGAAGTGTCAATCCGTAGTCTCTGAAAAAAGAGTGTAAGTAAACAATGATCAAAACGATCACAACATAAAATAGATCTAAATCTTGAAGTAGTAGATGAAGATTGCTTCGTTCCTTTGGATATAATATGTCAGAATTTAGGAAAGACATTTTATGAATGTATCCAGTACAACATTTTCAACAAGATTGGGCAATTTTATTAACAACATATAGCATGCTTTATTTATCCTGAATGAAGAAACACAATGACCGCAAACAAATGCCTTTGGGACACGGTGCCTTAGATAAAAGATGTAGGGCAATAGTCCAACACTACCGCTCATCTTGGCAGTCCTCCTTACCTGGCACCGGCATAGGTAGCTTGGTGGGATATGAAGCCCCATCGATTGAAAGAGGCCAGTAAGGTTTTACACATCCATTCCAAGACAAAAAAACCCCAATGATATAATAAATCAATTATAATACAAGACAATAAAATATTGGTTTTAGTGATCTTCGATAAATCATAAATTTTCTTCCAATATGAGATAGGTTGCATTATTATCACTAAAAAATATTCGAAATAAGCGCATGCCCACTAAAACTTGAAAACGCGATACGTTAAATAAATGTTAGCATATGATACTTTATGAGAGTGTTTTTTTGCGAAAAGCTAGACATAGCTTGCAAAATATGAACGAATTTGAATCATATTTAACAGATCTATCCCAAAAAATAATGGAAACGAGGCGACAAAAATATGAAAAAAATTCAGATCAAATTATAATGGTTATTATTTATCATATGAACGCATCAACCTGACGATTGTTTGGAATCTTAACTATCTTACTTAAACATGATTTGACTGTTGTTGAAACAAATTACCAGTAGAATATTATCCTGCGTTTAATTTAATTTTATAATATAAGAAAATGTAAAATTATTAATATGCTTTTAAATCAGTGAAATCCGGCCTTTTCAATGTATCAGCCATTTTTATACCGATCTTGCAACTTACGAACCTCTCCGTATTTTAATAATATAACATTTTTTAAAGGGAAACATTTATAATAATTTATTAATAGATACAAAAACTATGGAAATAATAAAATTTTTTAATTTAAATAAATCTAATACGGAAATAACCGATTTTTTTAAAAAATGCAAGGATCAAAGGCAGAATAGAACCACCCTTCATGTTATACGCGCATGCGCAAATTATTTGATGTAATTAACGCGCCAAGAATTATGCCAAATTTTCTAAAAATAAATGAGAATAACGTTATAAATAAACAGATTGAAAATAGGAGTATATTTTACGAAATAGAAATATGATAAGAAAGAAAATACCAATACACTGCGCGCGTGCTCATGAAAATGAAGGTGTGTTTTATTGTATCATTCAGCCCAATGCAAAACCAAATGTTCTCATTATTTAAAATCCTAATGCTGATAATATTTCTAGGTTGTACCGGGATATAGAATTCAAACATCTAGGTTTTGCGTTCGTTAATTCTATAGTTGTTAACTCAATAATTCAGCCTGTTTGAATTTTTTAAGAATACAGTTTTAAAATCCACGTTTTAAAAAATAAGTGGAAAAAAGCGAAATACGAGTTTAAAGCATTAAAAGCAAAATTCAATTTTTTGTCAAAGATAACACTCGAACTAAACAAGTGATTTTTAACAAAATATGCTCAATTCCAAAAGTGGGTTAACGCATGCGTAACTTCATCTTGATGTTCATAACGAATATTGCGTACAGTTAGAGCAGTAAAAAATGTGTTTCTAATTATATATGATTATTTTGAAGATTGAGGATGTAAAAGATAAATTCTTGATGAAAAACTGAACGAGGCTCAGCAATTACTTTGTGGATAATTTTCCCTTTTTGATATTCTTCTATGCTGCTAAGATTCTCAAAAATTGTAATATTTCCCATATCAATTATTTTATTTTTCTACAAAAGCCAAATTATTAAACAGATTGTAAAATTTAATTTAATTTAAGTTTTAATATGAATTATTTCAGCTAATCCAATATGTCACCATTACTGTGACCCATTCTCCCAAATTTCCTTCAAAGAGTCAGAAGAGGCTATATTCTATTGTATCATCTCAAACAACGTTGTTTCATTTTTACATGCAGAAACACGATTGACAATTTTTTTTTCACTACAACCAAAGTTCAGAAAAATATACAGAAGATAGTTTTTATTTCTTGTATTTTAAAAAAATACGAGTGCTTGGCGAAATGGCTTTGATATACTTCGTGTTTTTGATCATTAAATCAAGTTACTTTGGTGAATACAAGGAGCATTAATAGTAAGAGCTTCCTGTGTATCATGTAGTGAAGTTATTTTGGGGTTGCAACACATAACTTGAATATAATGGGCTGCGCACGCTCAGCACACGCCGTTTTTTTGTAAATTTCAATTTGTTTGCCATGACATGGCATTCAATATAATTTTTAATCAATTTACTCATTTCCATCATAATATTAATATACTAAGAGGAAAGATTATTATTATAATTTTTATTTGTAGAATGTATTCAATAACTTAAATTGCACAATGTTGAATATTTTGCGGTTAAGCAATTTCAAGAAATATATTTAATGAAAAAATAAATTCATTAATTTTGAATCCATATTTAATATTTGTATCTGAACCAATTTTGTGTATAAAAGTAAAATTTTTCATTAAAATTTTGGAGCAATTTTTTCTTCGTTTAACCGCTAGAGTAAAAGAACGGAAAAAATATAATAATTGATGGATCAAAGGTAGAATAGGACCTCTCTACATTTTAATGAGCAAGCGCACAACCATCTGAGGTTTCTATCACACCCAAAACTTAGCAAAAATTTCTTAAAATAGATGAGAATATCATTACAAATTAGCATACTAAGAATATGATTATATTTTACTAAATAGAAATCTGATAAGAAAGAAAATACTACACCTTCGCGCATGCTCATAAAAATTGACAGGGAGGTGGTCCTATTGTATTATTCAGCCGAATTAATCATTGTTTGAATTCCATTAAGCTTACCACGAGTATTTTCTACAATAGAATAAACTAAAACGTTTGATGTAAAAAAAATGTAAAAATAAGCGATGCTTAAAAACTAGAGATCTTCGCTGAGTATGAAAATATTGGATCAAATTAATATTATGAACATAACGCATGTCTGATTTTAGATTTAGTCAACAGTTTATAAAAGTTTTGCGGGTCGGGCGGTATTTCTTGCATCCACAAACCCGTTCTTTTGCGGTATGGTGTTGCTAAAGGAAAGATGTTGGCATGAGGGTTGACGAGTGAGACCGTCACACTAAAGCTGATGTTGGTAAAGATGCCTACCTGGTAATCCACGTGGTTCTAATGGAGGGACTTCATGCGCTCTGATTTTAGACCAGTAAGTGTTTTACCATTATGTCCGAGACAATAAAATAAAGTTGCAGAAAGGTAAATTGCAATGCTAAGCAAGTTTGCCTTTTTAGTGTTATGGTGAAAAGATGTATCTTTAATTAGTGATGGCCAGAAATTTAATTACATTGAAAATTGTTTAAAATAAAATTTATATTTATTTGAACGAGAAAAATGTAATAAATTTATTAAGGTCATGTAGGATTGGGAAACAATGATTTAAACTAAACCCAATGGAGATAAACAAATCACAAAAGAAAACAAATCATAAAAGAAAACAGATCACATCCCCGCCTTGCCGCAATATAAAATTGCATTCCTTTTGTTCGACATTTTCATAATTTAAAATTTATTGGGAAAAAAATTGCACCTAATTAGAAACGATCTATTTTAAACTGAATATTTGTTAAATAGTCTCTTAATATATTGTATCGAGTTTTAATTATGAAAATAATTAATTTCGACAGTTCAATAAGTACTATAAATATAATAGGATGGAAAGATACAGATAACCATAAAAAATTAGCGATTATATTCGATCATTCAATGTGGTTGGTGATAAAACTCCATTAAAATATTTGAACCAACGAAACTTTACGATAGAAATAATTGAGTTGTTGTTCTCATGCTAACTGAATCCGAGGAGGAACGTATTAAAATAATGTACGCCCGTTATTTTTTTTATTTATTAAGTGAAAGAAAATGGCTAAGGGACTCATATTTAAGACGACAAGCCAACAAAACCCCTCAATCTCAAATACAAAATGTTTCTCCACCAATAGGTATCAAATTAAATCTATATTTCAGTTCAACGTCGTCCTAAATATTCGCTTGTAGGGGATCCATGTATTTGTGAGCCAAATTTTCTCGTAAAATTAAAGGAAAATCGAAAAAGGTTAATATTATTGTTTTTAATAAGATTTCACAAAGAAACGCAAGAAAGTGACATTTTAAAAGAATTTCCTAAAAACGATCGTGAATCTCCGGAAAGTAAAAAAATAAACCTCCCACCTTCAACAGTAATTTATGTTTTAGTCAATGATAAATCCAAAGTAACTGTGACTAATAATTTAAGACATATGAAACATTATCGCGCTATATACCTAAGGTGGATACACAACCACCGAAACCTGAATCGATAAAAACCTCCAAAACTACACTTATTTCATCCAACGAGTGGTTAAAGGAATCTAAAGAGCAGAATACCATTAAGATTCCATCAATTCTAAAGCCAGAATCACTGCCTCAAAAAACCGAAAAAAAATTCAGCATTCTTGATTACAAACCTATGGATGTCTTGTCACTTATAAACATAGATGAAGCAATGCCCGTTCAACGGGAAGACAGATTTAAAAAAACACCCAAAGAGGAGTTAGAGCAAAAACATGACTCTGAATTGCAGGAAAGTGCAATCCAACTAAACAATATTATTTTTGAAAAAATATCAAAAAATGCCAGTGATTCTTACGAACTTGGGGATTATACAGCCCCTGAAGCGGATCTAGCTATTAAACCAGAAACGTCGGAATCTTCCGAACATATAATTTGTACTTCTTACCCTATCCTTAAGGAGGAGCAACCAAAAGAGGATAAAATTTCAACAGAAGTTTTTTCAGTGTCAGAAATGCCTGCTTTCAAACTGTATGAATCTTCAAACGTCGTGGAAACCTTTACTGCTGAGCCATCTATCTTTGCACCAATTTCTATTGAACCTTCCAGTGATATCGAAGAAAATCAGATTGAGGAAATTGTTGAGGAGGAATCTACTCGTCCAATTATTGAAATGGATTTGGATTCTGTTGAAGTGGAAGAGAATCAACAATCCCTCGCACCCTCCAATACAATTCCTGATCATAATATATTTCCCGCTATTTCTACTTCACAATTTTCCTTCCCAGCCATGAGCTTTTCGTCCAAACCGCATTTTACCCCATTTGAGTTTAAATTATCTGAACCTACTCCTACCTCATTGAATGCAACAACTTCCTCTTCTATGGGCCTATTCTCAGTTCAGTCATCCGTGCAACAAGCTTTTCCATCAAATTTGAACTCTGGATTTGGTCAATTTTCAGCTCCAATTACATCTGTAACACAACCAGTTTCAGCGTTTAGTTCACTATTTCCCTCCTCTAGTACCACCTTTCCAACATTTAGTAGTGGCGGGCTGTCATCAATTAAAGAATTGCCTGCATTTGATTTTAAGTTCGGGGTATCTCAACCAACAACAACTACTCCTGTTAATATATTTACATCCTTATCAGTTCCTATTTCATCTAATAATGGGTTTTCCATTTTTCCTACTGTGCCGACAACTAACGAAATTAAAATACCAAATTCTTTCCCGCCTGTGACTTTATTCCCATCTAGTGCATCTCCATTTTCGAACATATCTAATTCTGGAAGTAAATTTCCCACTCTTGATTTTACACCATCAAAATCTACATCTAACGCTACTGGGTTCTCTTTAAGCTCCTCATCTCTATTCGGTGGAGCTTTCCAACAAAAATCGCCAATCAATACAATCAGTACTTGTTTTAATAATAATACACCTGCTACTGAGGCTAAAACATCCCCGTTCCCATTTCAACATCAATCCTCTCCTTTTGGACAACCTACCAGTTCTGCGCCTGTTACTAGCATGTTTCAATCATTTTCAAATCCTCCATCTACTGCTCAACAAAATATTTTCCTTAATTTTCCGAATACTACAACACCTCTAACTTCAACTACATCATCATATGCATCAACTGGCAATTTATTTGGTGGTAATGTACAATTTGGACAACCAAGTCCTTTCTCGACAAGTATGGCATCCGGATTTAATTTTTCATCTGCGATTACTAATCCCCCACCAACTAATCAATCTGCATTCGCTGTATCAACTGAAACTTCTAACCCTTCTAATACTGGAATGTTTGACTTTTCAAGTGCTCAAAATCCTGCTCCTCCCAGAAGATTGTTAAAAGCGAGAAGAACATTAAAACGTTAGATTGTGTGTATTATATAGAAATTTAGTTTTTTATAAATGTAATTTTTTTGGGATTTCCCAATTAAATCCTGGTTTAAAATGTCCAAACGTAGCTGTCTTTAAATATATTGGTTTCTTAAGATCCAGTTGTCTTAAAAAAAATATAAATTATTTGAATACTGTACGATTGCTGTTGGTGTAAGTTCGAAATTTCGTTTAATAATATTCAACAAATAGCTTGATGGATGAACACTGGTTCCATAAGTATTGATATTGATGGCAAGTGGTTCAGCAATTCCAATTGCATATGATAATTGAATCAAACATCGTCTACAAAGTCCAGCGTATACAAGAGATAAAGCTATCCATCGAGCAGCATAAGCACCAGATCGATCAACTTTAGTATAATCTTTACCAGAGAAACATCCGCCACCATGTGCCCCCCATCCTCCATAAGTATCCACGATAATTTTTCTTCCAGTTAAACCAGAATCACTCTATTGATTAATATATAAAAGGATTCTAAGCCGCCATCGAGGCGCCCTTCTAGCAATTTCATATGTATGTTATATTATCTCAAATTTAGCGATATTAAAACCAAGTCCTTTGAAAAATTAATTAAAGACATTGCACAGCAATCAATAAATGGCATTACAAATTAAGAATACTCTTTCAATAAAGTAAATTTAAATGATATATAACTGATGACGAAAATATTATGGAAGGAATCAGAGAAAAATTGGTGCTTCTGACAGACGAAAAAGTATAAATTAAAAAAAAAAGATGGGATTGAAGGAGTTTAAATCAACTCAAAATATTTCTGTGACATTATTGATAAATCTGCCATCGGGCATAAGGGGAAAAAATATTGAGCGCGAACTCCCATTAAATGGATTTCAAGCTTAGGAAGAAAACCAAACAGGAGATAGTTATAGTTACTTCCAGAAAAAGCATTAAGTTAGCGAGTGCTCAAGATAAGCTTTCAAACTTGGCCTATTAAAGCAGCGGGCCAAAAATTTGTCGAATACATAGAAAGAGTGCAAAATGTTTATGCAAAAAGAAACTCTTAGCCAAGAATTTAAAACGTGAAGGTTTTAAATATCGATTTCAGATGAGATAGGAGTTAACCTTCATGTGAATGAAAACATCGGGTAGGATCTTAAGAAAATCCCTCCTGTAATATTGAGCCAGCCAATAAGGGCCATAACTTATCCTGCTTTTTTGTCGAAATAATAAAATGAGGTTTGTCGTATATATTATATGATGGTTCTACCCAGAATAATTATATGGTGAAGTTTTTGGTACCAATTATATTTGATGTTTCAAGCAGTTCATTAAAAAGTATGGATTATGCCCAAATCCATAAGTTGATTGTTTTTAAAATTTGTTGCAGCAAAAGACTCTTCGAATAGAATATCGTCCTGCATATTCTCCACAATTATATCCTTTTAAAGAATATTTTTATATATTTGAAAACATAAGCAATCACGTTGAAAGTAACACATAAGAATATGACTGAGTTAAGAGAATTACATTTCTGTATCATAGAGCGTGATGGAAATTATGGGATGCAAGAGTATTGGCATGCGCGAAGATAAATTCAGCATGGCTATAATTGAAAGCCGATTTAAATATTTTAACATTTAATTTGATTTCAATCCGTAGAAATATTACTCATTAAAATTAACTTTAAACCAATTAAATAACTTTTTTTAATGGTTGCAAAATAATTATGAACGTCGCTATTTTTCTGCATCGTTGCCAATTAAATTTGGAAAGGGCACTAACTCTAATTTATTAGACATTAGATTTAATATAAATCATTAAACTATACTAAGGTAAAATTATAAAAGGAGCATGAAGACATTATAATATATACATTTGGTGTGAGAAAAATTGTGTGTTTTATACTGCTTCGTTGTATAATACGTAAATATATTATCATTTATTGACGATTCAATCTCAGGAGTTAAAATATTGTAAAGAGAGTGGAATTTCAGGAATGAAGTTAAGGTATACGCACCATAATATTGATAACTGCTTTAATTGCATATAGATAGGAAGGCCGGCGCTCAGGGTCGATTAAACGTACATAACGTGTATTGATATTTCAAATGCTTCCAAAAATCGATGTATTTTTATTTATGCAAAGGGAAAAAACAACCGTTAGAAATAATGGTGGCTTTACGCACGCGTTGAATTGATTTGTTAATTTACCCCAAAAAAAAGATTTAAACTACATATTTTTTAATTGGCATGGGTTTTTACATTAAGTAGTGATTATTTTTTTATTAATTCTACTAATATGTCTAAATTACTTTTGTATGGGTGAGATGAGATTGTGAAGAAAATTTTACTTTAAGAATGATGAGGTTTCTTAAAAATATTAAACCGCTAAAAATATCGTAAATATTTCATTTTGTTGCATGTTGTTGATTTATATTTTCATAATAATAATATAAATGCCAATGTTGACTTTTGATTAACAAAGAGTACACGAAAACCTGCATCGCGTGGTCTGATAAATGTGCCTGGGGGAGATGTTTGAAAAATGAAATAGGCGAGAGAAATTAAGGAAATATTTATTTTATTTATAAAAAAAGATAGCATGCGCAGAAGTTTATAATGTTAATTTTTCAGTTTTTTGTTACGATTGTTTAGTTTTGGATAATTTGATTCTTTTATGCTTTTAATTCAACTTTAGCCGTTTTGATTTAATAAAATTGAATATTTTGCAAAAACTAAACAAAATAAGTTCGTGACTACCTCAATCGTGCATATTAACATAAAATAACACACTGTTATTTTTTTAAAATGCCTTTTAAATTATTTTCGCCACCTCTAGTTAGCTAGTTGGTGAGCGCATGAGTGTTTCAGTAAACGTCGGCGTATAATAAGATATTAGAGATAAAATATTTGGATTAATTAATATTTGTTTACAGACCTATATGTATCAAATTATCCTGCAAAGGTTCAAAAATATTAGTGGGGAATAGAATATGTTAAGAAAATTTCAGTTTATCGTTGCGATCGGCATGACCGATAGCCAAAAATATTACCTGAGGACCACCGACTACAAAAGAACCGGATGGTTGAATATGAAATATAGTATTTTCATCTAGATACTTACTAGGAATAGCCGGCTGAATATGAAATATAGTATATACCTCGATAACGACAGATTTTATAACCCGGCGAATTTCCTCTAAGGGTATTCCCGGGTCTGTTTGTACAGATACAACAATAGTATGAACCCTAAGTGGTATCAATGCTCCTTCTCCAGGTTCAGGAGATTGCCCATTTAGAGAAATATCATGTTGATATTCAACTGTGACTTGACTTTTCCCATCAGGTCTTAGCCAAGGAATTATGGCTTTCTTCCGACATTCAGATAATCGACTCGTGATAGCATGAGAAAATACGGCCGTCATAGGCATATATGTATCAGATTCATCAGTAGCATATCCGAACATAAGTCCTTGATCCCCAGCACCAACATCATCAATTTGACTAACCGAGTTACCGTTACACTGATTTGTTTTATGTGCATGCTCAACGGCTTGAGTTATTTCCTTGCTTTGATTTTCAACACAAACCAAAACTGCGCATGTCTTGTAATCAAAACCTTAAATAAATTATAATAATGGCAGAACATTTTTCTGAAGAGTCGTATCCTATTTCCTTGATAACATTTCTAACTATAGTAGGTATATTTATATTGGCACGAGTGGAAAGTTCACCAAAAACCATGATATAGCCAGTTTTTGTGGCGGTTTCTATCGTTAAATTTTTGAAATACCACAGGCGACCCTAGAATCTGAATCTTGTTCAAGACATGCATCCAAGATGGCGTCACTGATTTGATCGCAAATTTTATCTTTTTTTTATCTTTTTCAAATTACCTGCATGGCCTTCACAAACAGATTCAGAAGTAAATAAGAAGGGTTCTGGTTTACGCATTTAATCAACAATATGACGCGGCGGCGGCGATTTAACGTGCATTGATATCCATTAAGCTGTGACATACATGTGGTTTAGATTAATAATTATTAATTCAAATTATAATACCAGACAAATTAAACTAGTTATTATGTTAAATTTGTCAAATTTTACGCATACTTTTTTTCATGCTTCGATTTTTATCATTTAAATATGCACACAGAATGTGTTCAATTGACAACCAACAACATTTTTTGGACAAATATCTTTGTTTTGAGATTTTTATTCATGTATAAAAATATATAAATTAATTTTTTAAATAATTTAACCTTCAAATTATGCAAATATTAATGGGAGAAATCAATTCTCTTTTTTGCAAAAAAATTTGTAAATCTGCATAAGAAAATTGAAGCGATGACGCTGAAATTGAAGGGCGTTGATTTAACATACGAGAATGAATTATTCAAAAATGTTAATGAACAATAATCACTCGGTGCAATTTAAATTTTGTATTAAATCATATTATTAGGTTTTTAGGCCTATTGTTGCGATTTATTTTTTGACATGTTTTGTTTTAAGATTATTGCTGCGAAGTCAAAGGATTGTGGCAGATGAGCAATCTTATTATGATATAAAGATATGATCTCGATACAAAAGTGGTGGCGGTAATGTGCATGCCAAAAATATATCGAAGATAGTTGCCTTGACAAAGTTCAATTTCCTATCGCCGCACCGCTCGGCGATAATAATGGTCTTAATCTGACTTAATATTTTTAAATCATATCTTTAATAATTTTATTATAAAAAAATATTGAACAGGAAAAAATAATTGATTTTGTTAAAACTATTATGACTATTTAAGATTTCCTTATGATGTAAAATAGTGTCACGCCATTACCACCTAAGAATACCACAAAAGCGCAATTGTCACTAAAAAATTACGCCCGGCGTTTTTTAATACAAAAATTGGCTGAATGATACAATAGGACCCCTCCTCCACTTTTATGAACACGCGCACATTAAATTAGTATTTTCTTTCTTATAATATGTCTACTTCGTAAAATACAATCATATTCTCGATATGTTTATTTATAACGTTATTCTCCACTATTTTTAGAAAATTTGGCATAGTTCTCGGCGCGCTGGAACCATCAGATAGGCGCGCGCATGCGCGGAAATAGTAGAGTGTTCTAATCTACCGTTGATCACAAAAATTCAATAAAATTATATTTTAAATAAATTAATGATGATAAATATATTTGATTTTTAGCTTTTAATCACTTGCGTAAACAACGATTTTTAATCGTGTAATGTTTCATTTGCAAATTTAAAATATCTTCAAACAAATTTTAATTTTAATATTAATTGGCAATGTTCTATGATGATTTATTAAATTTTCAGTTTCATAAGTACTGACGATTTCTGGGAGCCTACTGTTAACATCACGATAAATCTTTCTCTGAGGTACAGCTGCTTACTGATTTCAAATTTTGTTGGCAAAGTAGATTGTTAGCTTTTATCCAATATTATAAATTTCACAAGTTTAAACAAAGAAGATGAGGACTACAATTTACGTCTTGAGTAAAGCTGCTATGCCACTCTTCCACGAAATTATTAACACGCGCTAGACCATTAAATATTGCGCCATGAACATTCCAAACATTAATGAGAAAGAGAGGATTTTTCCTATTTCCATCAAAATTTAAACGTCAAAAAGAATTAGACAATATTTCGAATTGTTCCTGGAATTGCCTTAAAACATCAACTGTTTGCAGTATAATAAATCCCAAAAGAACATCATTTGGTGATAAAAGGACAAGGGACCGAATAACTTTTAGGTGCAATCAAAATTTACTATTTGTTCGATTACAAGGCAGTATAAAACTTTCTTATTATATTTTCAGCCAAATTCATTGACCTAAATGAAGATAACAACCTTTAATTCAGACAGAAGGAAATATTAGTTTAGAGCTTGCATTGCCACAGGTTCAAAATCAATCATTATTTGGGTTGGATTAATTTTCGGACTCAATGGATGTAATAGGATAAATAAATAAATATATCCTTCCAGTTTATATATGGGAGAATGGCTTAAACAATGGGGATGACAAGGGGGGTTAATTTCACGGGGATAGTGAAAAGTTGACTGAACAAAGAAATAGTTGTTTTAAAAGTTCCTAGGCACAACCAATACTAGGTTGTTTTAATCAAATCAATTTGCCAGTTAGGAGAAAATACCATTATTTAGCTTGTTAAATTAAGGATTTTTATCAAGTAATAAAAAAATCAAATTATGAAATTAATTGAGTTAGGTGCATAAGGAAAGACATATCGGAATGTAGTTAAGGTTCGCATGGGAAAATTTTTGACAGTTTAGCGTAAACGTTGAATAGTTCTTCGACAATAATTTTCATAAAGGTCTGAAGGGTATTAGGAGCAAATCGTTTTAGATTCCATATTAGTTGTCTGGCTATTACATGAGAAATATGGGGAGGAGACTATGCATGCCATTTATCAATATAGTTGTTGTCTTTTCTATAATAACACAGACTCGAGATTATTTAGTGTCATATTGAGATCGTCGTCAACATGTTTTTCTTTCGATAAGATTTATTTTTAGGATAAATCTATTGTTAAAAGTAAAGTAAATCGTTTCCACCATTGCTTTTTAGGAATTGGGATAGGTTTCCACAATATAATATGTAAAAAAAAATAAAATTTAAAAACGGAAATTCAAAAAATTTGTAAAAATGTATAAAAAAACGTAAAATTGCTTCCCTGTCTTTTTAATGACAATTTTTCCATGGGTAAGTAAGGACGCGGAAGCATTAAAACATTTAATAAAAGATTCAAAACTTTTCGACCCAATTTTCAGTTATTTATAACTCATTATTTCGGAAGAAAATTAAGGTCAATATCTTATTCAAATATATTGAACGCCCCTACATATATGAGAAAAATGGGAAAGTAAAAATCTTCCCTTAAAAGCTAAATATTGAAAGTGCTCAACAAAAATATGTAGGCTCAGACATAGAATTTACAATGGAGCTTGATTTAAAAAATATTTATTGTTATTTTTTTGAAATTTTGATGTTGGCATATGCTAGATTGTGTTAATTATACAGCAACTAAATAATAACATTTAAAGGGTTATCAAAATATACTGTGTAAAAATATAAAAATTTTTGTGGAAAATTAGCAAGCGATAGTTTAAATTTTATTGATCTGCAGATAAGAGGACTTACAATCATGGTAAAATCGATGAATCTAAATTGGCGAAAAATAAAAATGATCGAGCTCATCCAGTTATAT
>SGJC01000290.1:0-23547 GCA_009887335.1 Henneguya salminicola | reverse complement strand
GTTAGTAATTTAAAAAATAAAAACAGATTAATTATATTTAATGTATAAGCTAATATTTTATTAAAAAAAAGTGGCGCTCGTATAATAGACTTTAACCTTTAAATCAAATGGAAGCGGGAAAAAAACGATCAAAAATATTTGAGATGTAGAAATAACAGCTGTTTTGTTACAACAGTATCAAGAGCAGAAAATTTAGTCACTGTTAAAAAAAATCATAATTACCTTATAGACGAAGATTTAAATAAATTAGTTGAAGTCGAAAAGAAAATAAAATGAATTATCTAAGAAAATTCTTTGAAAGGAGCTGAACTTATTTACATTGAGATTGTAAATGCAGTATTTGACCAAAATTAAAATGAACTGTTTGATATACCTGCATTTAACATACCATTAACCAATATGTATAAATGTAAAGATAAAAGGTACCAACCCTATACCCTAGAATTGTTTAATGTTGTTTTATCTTATGTTTATAAAACTAGAGTCTCAACCAAACTTTTTAATCCCAGACAAAAATATCAGGGTTAAATAATAATATTTGGAGATGTCGAATCCATAAGAAAAGTCTTAAGATTTTATCATATTTGCAATATGATGGAACTTTAACAAACTCTCCATTTAAAAAATCAATGTTTCCCCATTTATTTATGTTTTTTTGGTAAAAAGACAGAAAATATACAAATAAATACTTAATATCATTTTTTGGATCCCTGTTGTTTTTAATGTTAAAGCCTATTTTTGTTCTAATAGATTTTGGGCGTCGATGTACAAATTCTTGGTTGTGTGTTTTTCTAATTCAGTAATAAAGGCTGTTATTTTTATCTTGCTCAAGCTTAGGAGAAAGAGAGGCAGCCTTAGTCTTATAAGATTTTATAATGATAATACAGAGGTTCCAAGACTAATTCAACATCGTTCAATACCAATTCAGCAATGTTATAAATACATCTTTTTAACGGGAAATTGAAAACTTCAATATATTTTTTAAATCTTTACAATTATAGACGTTTCCCGACATATTCCGAATTCTTATTTGAATTTTAACTTTTATTAATGAAAAGAGGAAACCCGTTACATATCGACATAAGAGCACGAATTATAGAGGCGTACAATCGAGGAAACAGCTACCAAAAAATAGAAAAGTATTCGCTCACAACAGAATAATTGTACAAAATGTTGTTAAACGGTATCTACTTTAAGGAGAAATTGAGAACAAGGCCAGACTGGCACGCACAAAATAAAAGCTAACAGGGACTCAAGAAATTGCGATCAAATATTGGGGGATGAAAATTATACGATTTCTTTACAGATTATTTCTAAAAAATGTATGCAAGAATTCGGTGTTAGGATTTGTAAATCAACATCACTAAACATGTTGAAGGGGTTTTCATATACGTTAAAGCGAATTCACATAGTTCCTGAACGTAGAAGCACGCCAGAAACCATTGATTCCCGTTCGCAATACGCTCTCAGATATATTATTCTTTCAAGTAGATATTCTGAACATGAAATTGTGTTTTTTGATGAAGTTGGTTACAATGTTTCTCAAAGAGGTTCTATGGGCCTATCTTTAGGGAGAACATCTGCCAACTTATCAGTTCCTGCAATACGATCGAGAAATATTTCAATTTGTTGTGCTATTAGCAGATTCGCAATCATACTATATGAATCACCCCTTTAAGCATATAATTCTGCTAGTTATTCTATTTTTTTAATTACACTCATGGAGCTATTAAGAAACCCAAGAACGGACAATGTCAGATTTCACAAAACTATTGAAACGCAAAGGACAATTACCAATGCGCAATTCGAATATATGTATCTTCCTCCATATTCTCCATTTTTGAATCCGATTGAGAATATGTTTTCTAGATGGAAGGACCATGTTAAACGTAAGAGCCCAAACAATGAAACATAATTAATAAATTAAATTGAAAACGGACAACGCCCTAATTCAAATGAGGATAACGAAGGCTATTATCGAAATATGTTATCATATATTAGTAGGTGTGTCAGCCATGAAGAAATATTTGAATCAACCTTAATACTTTTAATTTATCTAGATCCTACACTTAATATTTATACTATCATCAAAATTAATATCGCATATTGATTTTACGTAAAATTTTTACATTATTAGTATTATATATTTACGAAACTCATCGAGATTTGAGTCCCTCTATTTTAATTCAATCTTATTTGTCCGACTCAGCTGTAGCACGGCCATAAATTTAATGTACAATTATTCACCAACTATATTTTTATAAATTAGTGTAACTTTAAATAATGTTGAAACCCTGCAATGAATTTAAAAAAATTGTTTAAGTTGGTCAATGCTATACCCTTCATCCATTTTAATTAAATTGAGAATGCATAAAATCTTCATCCTTAAATAATATTTGAACTAAATATAAGCATTATAAAAATTCAATTTTTTTTCGAAAGCGCGCATGGATAAATAATATCAGACTCTTATGCAGTTGAAATGATTGACTTTATACCAATTATAGTTTTTCAAGAATATATATTTTTTTAAAGGTTTTTATTCAAAAATCAACAAAATAAACTCAAATTTTAATAAAGTTCTGAAAATTATAAAAAAAATACATAGCATCGATGAATTAGATTAATACGTAGATGAGGTTCATCGTCTAAAAAAATATGAAAAAAATTGTTGAAAGGTTAAAAAGAATTAACCTTAATTGTAGCAACAATGAAATCTATAAGTTGAAGCTTATAAAGGCATGCAATGATGCAATTAAATTAGATAGTCCAAAAAAAGCTAATTCTGAAAATTAGTTAATAACAAACTGAAAATGAGTGCAACGCTACGAAAGACAGATAAGCTTTTATTGTTTTGAGAGTCTGAAATTCAATAAAATGAGCATATAATTTTATCCCTCTTCAAAATCGAAACTAGTTTTCCAAACTATTCTACAGTTTTTTTTAAAATAAATCCGTAATTCATTCTTATATTTTTCAATGTGGCCTCTCTTGGCTCTTTAACGATTAGTCTAAAAGAAAATTTAGCACTGGCTCAGTTGGATTTTGTGAAAATATTAAGCTCCAGCAAAGAGTCTATCATAGTTTATGAAAAACTATCCAAAATAAAAAGTTCAACATTACGCAGACTCAAATATCAAGATACACCAGTTGTCTTTACCTATAATATTTATTGATTTGAAGCTATCCTATCTCGGTTCGTCCCAATTTCTAGAGTTGATGGTAACAAATACCATAGCATTTGAAGAAAGTATCAACTAAAATACTTCAAAATTAAATTTTAAAATTTTTTCGAAAGTCTAAAATAAATTAACTGCCTTGAAATCTTAATCCCTCGAATCTTAAACGAGATTTTCCGGAGCTATTCTGACAGTTTAGCAATATTTTTTATATATAACCTTTTCATATAGGTTCGTGCTTGTTCACTAGGACTAGTATGGACTATTATTCTGAAGCTTTTCCCAGTTTTTATAAAATTATTTATCTACTTTTATGTAAAAAAAACGGCGGGATAAATAAATCTATTGAATTGGAGGAGGATAACACTGAAATCAACTAACAAGGGTGTCTAAGCTGGACGAGGATTAGCTTTCATGCCCCCGATTTTAGTGACCTAAATTTTCAACGAAAGTCGGAAGAAAACATAAATAATTTAAGGCACAGAATATAATAGTCTAATAATATAACAGAACTACAAAAATTGCGCAATTAGTATTAGGAGTTATATTCTTATATTTTTATTCCAATGATCTTTTATTTTGTGGGGCCCCAAAATATTTTTTCCCTCGGACCTCTTATTTTTTATGAAAGATACTGTATGTAGATAAAATTGACAAAAACAGGTAGAAAAGAAGTATCAACATCTTCAACTTGAGACCTTCCATTCTGGAAACGTTAAATCTCCTCTCTAAATTCTAGGTTAAATGTGCCTTAGTCGTTTACACGTAACTGCATAATTTTTAAATGGAGACTCTGCCCATAAACATTTTTAAACCGAAAATACAAATTGCATAAAATGTCCGTGATTATAACCGTCATTTGCAGCAACGGGTTAAGAAATAAAATATTCAGAAAAAAAGATGGGCACAATTTTAGATAGTATTTACAACGAAAACTGTTTTAGATATTTTCTCTCAAAAAGATAAAAAAAAGTTGTTTAATCTTCTAAGAAATTCGTTCAGAAAATTGGGCTGAGTTTTAATAAAATCATGCGCAACAAACAATAAAATTGTAATTTTACACCACAACGAATGTTTGTTTGACAAGCTTTTTTTATTAATTCTAAACATATTATATTTAAAAGAGTCTAATTTTTTATAAAAATGTATTTATTGAACTTATGTGACGGAAGTAGTCGAATTGTGTAATCCCTTTAAAGTACTTAATTGTCATTCACTTATTGAAGTAATGGGCTCTACAGATGGTATATTTGATATAATTAAATAAAGAGAATCTTTTAACGGAATTATCGCTTTGTTTAGCCAAAATACACGAAGAATACGATTGTCCTAAGATAGTCGTGTCCCAATCTCAATCATTGATTCAACTCTCTGATGTATATTTATGAATAATTGCAATTAGTTATTGCAACAAAATCATGAAAAGATATCTTCAAATTTGTTTTTATCAAAAATCGCATTTCTAAGGTGTCGAAAACTGTTTTATTTTAAGCTTACTCCCTTATTTGTATTCAAAAGCTTCAAATATTCTTTATAAAAATCTAAAAATCGTTCAATCTATATTTATAAATTCTAATCATTGGAAATTTATGATGGCGTTTCGATATGATATTTTATTCAATCGGTAAATTAAATAGGAAAAAAGATCGGCATCAATCGTAGATAACCGATAATTTTGATTAACTTGTCACTGAGGGCTATAAATACTTGGGCAAAACCTATTTTTTTACCAGACGAGGAATCAAGAGACTTTATAAACAAAATTTTAATAAGTCTTCCATAAATATAAATCTGACGCATGCGTTAGCACACAAAAACGAATTGTGCTAGCCCCAGGGCCTTTCAAATAAAATGCGAAATCAGGCTCAATTGATATTTTTGAGAACCCTCGAAATATAAAACAATAACATATAATATGTCGATTTCTTAGGCCAATACGAATTTTTTTATTTCATTAATGTTATTTAAATTTTATCTGTCATGTAAAAAAATATGAAGCTTTTTTTCTTACAGTCAAAATTGAAAATTTAGGCCCTTTAAAATTAGGTTAACAGGACATTAGGCCCTCTATTACACTCCCTTTAATGGGCGCTGGCGGACTTGGCGCATAGCAGTTATTTCATTTATAAATATCAATTGGCAAACATTCAACAAATATCAAATTAAAAGTAACACAGTAGCATAAATGTTTTAATCATTTACCTCCATAAAATGATCTCAATTTTAATTTGTAACATTTTTCATGATAAACATGTCATGTGGAGCATGCTTATTATTGGTACAGGAAACAGGCTTGTTCGAATTGTACACACAGCCGTGAATCAGAACTCTGAAATAATTAAAATATTTAAATATACTAAAAATCAGTTGAATCGTTATTTAATAGAATATGTGTTAATTTACAACAGAGGGTGTCCAACCTATGGCTTTTATGGGAAATTTGGACCGCCGGTTCCTACCAACGTCTTGCTTTAACGGTAAATTGAATGATTTACCAATTTTTTTTCTTATTTTATTGCTCAAATTCTCTGTATCTCCTAAATATTGGCCGCATATAATGAAAGTTTTGGTACCCTTTATTTATACAAATAAATAAAAAGGCTGCGACTAAATATCGCGTATCTGGCTTGTAGGATCAAAACTCGATTGGCAAAAAAACTATTACTTTCCCGCCATTTTTTTATATTTAACCTGGAAATATTTATAAAAAAAAGGTTATTGGCAGTTTCTTACTCATTACAAACAGAACATAGAGATATAAGTTACCATTCCCGCCCCCTTCCCCCTCTAGCTCAGGATCGTAGCCACTATCTTTTTGATTGGGCTTTCAACTCCATTGTTTTACCCGAATCAAATAACCCCGGTTTTGGTGTTTTTAAAAAATCGTTATCTGATTTGTATTTGGTCAGGTTTTATATTTAGGATTTTATTTATTCCACCATTCTTTTCATGTTTTTAATCGAAGTTTTAGCCGCCTTTAATATTTTTTGGTATTTTGAAATTTAACTCGAAAAAAAAATCCATTTTACTGCTTTCTGTAGAGTTTGTTTTATTTATTTAAAAAAATTGGTTCGAGTCTATAAATGTATAATTTTGGTCCATAGCTCTGTTTCAAGTATTTTTCACATAAAATAAAGTTTTTTATATTTCAAATTTTTCGTTTTATTTCTATCGTTAAAATCTAAAGGACAATTCATAATATAAATCGCATCTCAAATATGAAGCTTATAAGAAAAAATACATTTAACGACTGTTGACGCCGCCATCTTTTCCTACATTTGCGGCATTAATACAATAAGGGCGTAAGCCAGAGGTTTTTAAAATATAATAAAAAATTAATTTTATTTGTGAATAAAACCATTAAAATTTTTGTCAATATGTTATGTTATCATGAAGCACATGAGTGCATCCAATCAAGCGGTGAAACTACTATGCTGTAAAAAACAACCTTCGACAACATTGAACGGCTCTAGACTCAGAAAACTGTTGTTTAAATGGGTCATTCATTTTTGTTAGAAAGATCATTTAAAAAAAGGCATAATTATCGTACATTTTAATACTTTTCTTCATTTATACATTGTTAAAAAAAATGCACATTCACTGATATCTGATACGCTCTACAATACTTTAGATATTAGAAAATGATACAACTTAAGATACGTTCCATGATATACAGTTTTCATTGCGCGTGAATAAAAATAATGGCGGACATAAATTTAACCATTGTTTTCTTTTAAAAATTTTCTGGGACATATACCCCAACGTCGAAACAGCTATAGATTTTTTTGATAACACAAAATCTGATTATGAGAATCAGAAGCACGATAGACTAAGGAATAGGGACAGAAAAGTAATATTAGTAAAACAACAAGTTAGTCAATTTCGATTATTTTGATTTTTGTAAGCCTTATTTCACTTGGTAAGCATCACTTGGTAAGCATCACTTGGCTTTTCTATTTTCACAGGTTTGGGATATCCTCTACCCTGTTTTTTTTTTACCAAGAGATAAAAATTTTATTTACGGATTCTTGGTGTATTTTCTTCTGTTAATATCTAGCAGGGCCTTCATATTCATATACGAATGTTATATTATTTAAAGTTTAAAACATTTTTCCTTCCAAATTTTTGATCAAGTCTAAATAAATTATCCGAATACATTTTAACCAATTTTTTTTATATTTGGCATTACATAAAATAAATCTTACGTTCCATGTATTGTTTTTAATGGCAGAGAAAATATTCACCAACGAAAGTACGGGATTTGAAAAATCAAAAATAACAGATAAGCAAAATATTCTTATTTATATAGGAGCCCCTGATTACTCTATCACACAGCAGAGACTATAATTATAGGCTTCCTCTACTTTCTAATGTATATTAACAAAGACTACATATCTCAGCTAGTTATGTAAATGTAAACTCCCAACGTAGAACTATATAATAGAAGGGGCAAGTGTATACATAGAGATAGATGAAAGCCTACTTTTTAAACCTTTATAAAATCAGGTCAGAATCTTGGGTTGGGCTAAATAATTTGAAAAGTAGAAAAAGTAAACAATTCAAACCCTTACTATTTATGGTATCAGACAGGAGGTAAAACTTCCAAACCCATTATATGCAATCACATTGCGACTAATTTCATCATTGAGGAGTGATAAATGGGCTACCTACAAGAGTTAGCTCCAGGGTGGGAGGGAGAGGGGGGGGGGATATAAATATAAAACAGTCAAAAACTCGATATATTTTTAGATCCAAGCGATTCTACTATTTTTACTAGAATCTATTACTTTCTTTTTTAAAAAGGTTTAAATTTGATTTTAGTTTTATTTTTGTGCTAATTTAATATTTTCTTTCAAGTCACAACAAATAATAAAAATGGTGAAAATTTCACGGATACTGCAAGAACCAATCTATTTAGAGATATTTCTTCTGGAGGGGAATAACCAGTGAAAAAAATTTAGAAAATAAAAAAAACACAGCATCATATATCTGGTAAAAGCCCTTATACTTGCTGTGAAAGACGCATCCTAGTGCAGTTAGTAACACCTATTTCCATCAAATCATAAAATTTAAGCAACTATCGGCTTTATCCAACACTGAGGGTGAGCTTTAACTAATGTGTAGGAATGCTCTTAATATAAGATCAGCTGTTTTTTTCTACGAGAACCAAATTCATCTATGGTAGGGTAATATTTATCCGAAACGGGTACTCTTAGGGAAAGAAAAATTCGTGATGTTGAGTCATCCCTCTATATCTGTGTTTCATTTGATACAAGATTTTTTTCCAATAAAAATAAAACAATTTTTTCTTAATTAATTTTTAAACTATATAACGATGATTTTTTTTTGTTTGGTCAACTCTAATGATCAAATTTAAAACCCACAATAATTTATTTTATTTGATGTTATTTTTAAAAATTTTACACCCTAACAAATATTTACAAGAATTCATTGTTATATATTTTTGCTCATTAAAAAATATTTTTTGAGATTTTCGTATAAACCTGTAATTACTACTTCTACCTAATACACGCCATACAACTTTGAAAACTCTGCCTTGTGTTAAAAGTAAAAAAATACCAAAAATTTGTTTTTTTAGATTCTCTTAAAAAAAAATTGTAAATAAAATAAAATCGAATTTAATTTAATTTATAAATTTGATAAAACTCTCGCATACTACATTTACCTTTTTTTATTCTGATATAAAATAATTGTTCCGTCTAAATTTTTAGAATTTTGATAAAGGCGAATATTGAAGAAAATGAATGTAAAATTATCTTATGCATTTTGGGAAAGGTGATTTAAATATCTATTAAATAAAGACATTAAAAATATGTCCAAATCTAATACCATTATCTATTTTAAATTGCTTGTGTAACATAAGCTTCGATATTAGATATCAAAATAATTCATTCCGAAATGCTTTTATTGGAATTTTATCCTATTATAGTAAGTAAAATTACTTCATATATTTTACTGAAATAATCGTCAGCTTTGAAATATCCTAAATCATTGAGCTATATCAATATTTCTAATACATTAATGGAATGTTGCCTAGATTGTAATACCGTTTTTACACTCACATTTTTATATCAGGATCCGTTTATAATTGAATGCTGTGTCACTTTTTTATTATATATGTACGATGATCCCAATCTTCGTAATACTTTATTTCAACATTGTTTGCTTGAAGTTTAAATTATTTTATATATGTTAGAAAATTTTGGCGCCTTTTACTGATCGATATTTTTTTAAAATATTGGATAGTAGGGATAACTTTGAAGAGTAGGAGTATTTGGTTTTTAAAATCTAGTATTACTTTCAAATGTTGTTCTTTTTCACTCATTGGCTTAAGATTTATGCTTCGTTCATGGACAGGTTTTATTTCTCCCTTAAATCATTCATAGGAATATTTCTTTTATTCAACTCAGAAAAAGGAATCAAATCGCTTTTTCAAGTCCTACCCTATGCTACTAGTTTGATACAGGTAAAGCATATTCACTCTGATAATATCAAGGGACTTATATTAAATCTTTTATGTGATATGTTTTTTATAGAATATCCAGATGATTCCATTGATTTTTATAAAATGCTCTCAAATTTAAGTATTTTTGTTATGACGTAACTGAAGGTCGATTTGCACTCAACAATCAGATCCACAATATTGTTAATCATAAATATGTAGTGGATGAAATTCTGTTAATTTTAAAACCAAGAAAAAAGGAGTTTTCAATATTTATACGATTGTTAGCCTTATTAATGTGCTAAACATATACCAAGGATTTATTGTTCAGGCCTGTGTTTATCGTGGACTCATTGAATCATTGCTACAAACAATTTTTTTAACATCAGAGATGCAGGTTAAAAACACATCAATTGTCGTATTGGCCGAAACTCTTCGCCTTGTAAAAAAACTATATTTTAATTTCTTCAGTATTATACATTAATTGCTCCAGATCTACACCTATCAAATCACTTAGAGTGTTTACTTAATTACAACCCAGACGATTTTATTGGAAATGCGATGTATTTTATTGTTTTGAGTCAAAGTGAAATAAAAAATATTCTAAGTCAAATAAATGCATATATCAATTGGAAAAATGATACAGATTCTACCTATTTCATTACCACTATATCCTCAATTTTATTACCAAGAGTTTTCATTTTTTTTTCTCATAACAATAGCAAGATCATAAACAAGAGACAAAACAAATTCCTGATTCTAAAAAAACCGATGATAAAAGTTCTGTACCCTATAAAGTATTCTATCCTCTTTTAGTGTATAAAAGGATTCGCCTGAACTTGTAAATGACATAAGCGCATGTCGAGGTTTTTCAAATTCATGTGATCTGTGGTCTTGGGAAAAAATAAGGAGAATATTTTATGTTAGTTATTTTTGAAGTGATATTAAGAAATATAAGTTTATATATGTAGGTAAAGCATCTGATCAACCCAGTTATAAGTGAATTATAAATTTTATTATTCATAAGATTCTGTCTAGCGTTGAAAGAATTCTACATTCCAAGTCGAAACAATTTTTTTTCAATTCAAATAACCAGTCCAATAGCAAAGGTGGCTTCCGAAGTTGCTTTCTTATTTTTCAAATGTCTTTTATCGCCAAACCAAGTTTTTTTTAACCCCAATTATTTTTCTCAGTCCAACGACGGTCTTCAATGGGTTAATGAATTTTTAATATCCCTCACAGCTATTTTAAGCACCTACGTTTCCTAATTGGTTTAATAAACTAAGAATCCAATGGAGAATGTAACTATTTCTCATAATTATTCAAACTCGAAACATCCGATCACTTTTTCTGAATTATACAACTCGATTAATGACTGCCTATGTAGAGAATATTTTGCACTTATTGGATTCATACAAGGTTTTAAAATTGGGCAAGCTTTTATTGACGCTTCACTTGTTTTAAATAAGTATGAATATTAATTTTGTCTAGAATTTATACAATATTTGAATCAAGTCATATTTTCCGATTTATTCGAGCTGTAATTCCGTGCATGAACTATCGGCATCCTCTTTGTCAACGATTTATCGGATCACTAACTCATTCAAACGATTTTGTATCCCTAAAGATTTAAAATATTCAGGAAACAAAAGTTTTCCTCATTAAATTCATGCGAACTTATGCGAGACTAAATAAAAATAAACGATTTCTTCTGAATTATTTGATTACAATGGTAAAAGCCCTTCTTATTCCATCCAGATTTATGATTTGGATCAAAATATTCAAAATCAAGCTACTGATGCTTTGGATGAGATTCTCAATGGAGATATGTTTGTATATTTTTTTATCTACAATACCTTAGTTATGTGGTCTTATTGCTGACATGAATCTTCCCTATTTCTATCTTAAATCAGCAGGAATTAAAATTCTAAGCAGGTAGATTTCATAAAATCGTTCCCTCAAAGAATAATATCGACATTGTCCATGGGAATAGCAACACTTAAATATTTAAACAATAATTATGAATATTTAGCTAAAGAATGGTGTACTGTACTATTTATTAAAGGGTCAAAACATAGAGTTTTATAATCACATATACTGAATCTTTTCAGAAGCAATTAAGATCGACGTTTAGCTGTAATGAAAAGACACCACAACAAGATATGATAGATATTGATTCTAAGATGTATTTTTTTTCTTATCACAAAATCAACTAGAACGTGTATAAACCAACTTTATTTGCCAACATATAAATTACAGCGTTTTATAGTAACAAATTTTAGTTGATGTGATAGAATCTTGATGAGTACCCGAATCTAATAGATCTTCCCTCAATTGCAACAAAATCTGAAACTAACATTTTGATGCAAAAGATCCTATTAATTGTGAATAAAGATTTGTCTTATTTTTTAGTCAAATTATGGGTCCACTTCTAAAGGTGTAAGGACATTATTGCAACACAATCCAACTATTATTCAAAATATTGTCGAGATTTCATATAATTGCCCTCATTTATCCGTCAGATGGTGTTTGATATCTGGATTATTTTCAGGATCGCGTTGATTGGATTGAATATAATCAGAAAAAACAGCGAAGGCACGAAAATATTGAACCTATTAGACTGGAAAGCTTTTAATAATAATTATTTCCCATGGTTCCAACAGTCTATTCTTATGCAACAGACCAGGAATATAAACTCAACACACTTTTTAAGCCTTACAAGATTGAATGTATATTCACTTGTGCCCTATCTATTTAGAATAATCCTGAGCTAACCCCTATCATTAAGAAACCTGATAACATTGAAAGCGGTGTATCAACATTCGAGTAAAAACATTTTATAAATGTAGCGTATCGGCGGATAGTATAAAATCAGCAAGTGTACCAAATTTGGAAGTAGAACGAAGTCTATCTACTATTGAACTCCCTTCCGCACTAATACAGAATAGACAATCATTGATAAGAAAATTATCAAACCAAACGTAATATTTACCAACAAGTACTTTAGAAAGAAACAATTCTTCAAAACTGTGAACAAAGAGCAATGCGTAAATCTATAGCTTATATTTCGTTAGAAGGATCAACCAAATGAAGTTTTTAGTTATGAAAGCCTTAGTTCCAAAAAGTAAGATTGATATTTTTTTATAATCTATAGGGATAAGCATTACACAATAGATTTTAGAGGTAAGAGAAAGGATTAATTTATTAGAAAATTTTCAGGTTTTACCGCCTACTAATACCTACATATGTTTACCAACTCAGTTAACAAGGATATTAGAGGTTGTAAATGTAGAAATAATCCAGGTCAAAGAGCAGCCAGAAAAAAAGAAACAAAGAACCCGAATAAATGAACCGTTAGTAATTTTTGAAAAAAACGCGAATGAATTGTGCTGTAGTTTATCGAAGATGTGTTTTTCCTGTTCAATTTTATTATGGTCGAAAAAAAAATATATTTTTAAATTAATACCATGTGAAAAATTCAAAAATACAATATTTACTCAACCTATTTTAGTAAGAGGAACAAAAGAAGATCCTAAAAAATCTCTTGAATTTTTACAAAGTGAGGACACTAATATTGAATCAATTCAAATGGAAATAATAACAATAATTCATAATATGGTTACAGATAATATGTATGCGAGTGGATCTAAAATCCTCCATGAGTATTCATGAGTATGCGTAATAATAGATTCAAATTAAAGCGTCCAGAGATATTTTCTGATTTTTGTTTTTCGAAATATATCGAAAACCAAGCTATAATCTACAACTTCAACCCACAAATCTGTCAACTTATTTACAAAATTTTTAATTGTTCGATATATAGCGCCTGTTTTAACGCCGCACATTTGGCGGTATCTCGCTATTTATTAGAAAATACTGATATATTAGTTTAAACATTAATTAATAAATTATAAACAGATTTTAAAATTGTTTCAATGCTTATGTCTGATTCTTCGTCCATTATATTTCTCCCACAGTCAAGAGACAGTGCAATCTTAGGTAAAATCTCTAGATTGCCAATATAATTAATGTCATGCGCACCGCAAAATTGTTCCACATTTCCATTTTGGAAAATTTCAAAACACTCCTTACACATATAAAATTAAGTTATACTTTGCAGTTTGGACAAACAAAATTTTTCATATTTTCTATAATACCTAATAATTTAATGCCTGTTCGACGACAAAATGTTGTTTGCCTTTGTACATCATCGATTGAAAGTTCCTATAATTTGTTAGGGTTAATAAAAATAGCAAGAATTAACAACGTACATGCGGAGTAGTTATAACCAATGCAGAAACGTGTTCAACGTTATAAAATAATTCAGCCAGTGTTATATGTTCATCTTGAATACCGGGAGGTGTATCAATTATCAAAAATTCGCTGTCTCCCCAATCAACATTTTGACATACCTCCTTTATAAGAGCTAAAGATGGAATTGTAATTAAAAATATACCATTTTTCCTAGGACCCCGCCAAATTATAGCAGCATCTGGATCTGAGAGCAAAAAGGACATTGAAAGACAATTCAGTAAATCAGAATATTTATATGGAATAATAGAGCCATTTTGATTTTTAATAATATTCGCATCCTTAATGCCAAGAAAACATCCTAAACTTGGTCCACAAATGTCAAGGTCTAAAAGAGAGACCTATAATATTTAATAAACATATAAACCTTATGACCTAGCTTATTTAAATATAGTGATAGGAGAACAGATAGTGAACTTTTCCCTACACCACCTTTACCAGAAATGACTAACAAGACGTACATTTAAAAAAAATTGACATTAAAATCCGACACTTTACGAATCATACCGTTTCCAAGGCATATTTCTCAATGGGATTGGAAATCCGGGTTGTAATTTTAATAACCAGTTATTTCTGAAAATAGTAAAATCAAAATATTGCTTTCACTTGATATTTTGGCGCACATTTACAAAGCAAAAAGTTGTTAAATTTTATTAAAAATTAAACTAAAAATATAAATTAAAATAAAATAACTAAAACAACGGCTGAATGATACAATAGGCCCCCCCTTACTTTTTTATGAACATGCGCGCATTATATTAGTATTTTCTTTCTTATAATATTTCTATTTCGTAAAATACCATCTGCTTTTCAATATGTTTATTTATAACGTTTTTCTCATATATTTTTAGAAACTTTAGCTTAGTTTTTGACTGTTGGAAACATCAGATGTTTGCGCACGCCCACAAAAAATGTAGGGAGGGGATCCTATTGTACCTTTGATCCAAAGCAACGAGTTATGATGCAAAGAACAAAATCCAAAATAATTTAACAAATAACACAGAAAAAGTGAAGATATTAGTGCTAAAAGGGATCAACCTATATTTAATGAGTAATTATACCCAAAAAATTCAAAAAATAGGTAAATTTTTGGATCAACGTTTTCCTAACTCTTTTTACTTCTCATTATGAATTTTAGGAGGGTTTGCAAAAAAATAATGGGATATCGCCTTTTAATATATTTTGAAAGCATTGAAACTTTGATATTAGTACCCCCGGTGCAAGTATATTGGACTGCTTTTAAATGAAGAATATAAAAGATCTTACTTCTATCGCCTTTATGCCATCCTAAATTACAATTTGTGTCATATTTTCTAACTGTCGAAGAAAAAGTTGGCGCAATCGCTGTTCTCCTAAATCCTTGTTTATCTCCTAATCCTATTCATCTGATGCATATCTCATTAAAAACAGAAAAATAATTTTTTTTGACTTGACTTAAACAAGTCTTTTAAACCTGCGCCATCATTAATGTTTAATACCACCCACAGGATCAGTAATTCTAAATACCTTTGTACTTTCTTAAAATATTTTTAATCTATCAATTGTATAAAATTTGAAATAAAACTCTATCAGAAATAACGAAGCGTTTGAAAGATTAGAATACAGCTATAAAATAATAAGGTTAATTATATTTAATTTATAAAAAAAAGAGAAGGAACATATTCTTAGTATTAATGTCTTAAAGAATTTTTAAAGAAAACCCATTTATATATATATTAAAACAATTCTGTCTGTCTGTCAAGCTCAATCGCGTTTGAGTATGCGTAGTATATAACCAATATGGCGGCTTCGGCTAATTTTTAATTTTGAAATGATTTAGATTGTTTTTAATATAAATATATATTAAAAAAATTCTGTTGTCACGCTCAAAGCCTACTATGATTTTTTTAAGTGCTTTTAATGACGGAACTCAAAGCTTGAACCATGAATTAAAGTGACAAAAAGGCATAAATCAAGTTCCACTCAAATAAATTTTTTTTCTCTCGGATTACTAAATGTCAATGAAGTTAAACTTCCATTTAGACGAGTCAGGGCTAACTTCTATATCTCCGATCTTCACAAGTTCTTTTTATTAGGTGAACCATGGTCAAATCCCAAAAACTTACAATAATTCTTCTCTAGATATAATATGACGTGGAGCGAAGCGACCCAAGTAAAAAAAATCAATCAAGTGGTACTTGAATTAAGACGAGCCACGACCACTAGCAAAAACCACCTAGTGTATTAATATTAGCCCGACCCGTGTCATCAACCCAATATATTATAAATGAAATTTTATCTGCCACCCAAGCTAATACCCTTGTAATAGCATCCCCTTAGATGGAAAAGGTTGGGTGTTGATTCCTTACTACCGCTGATCTTAACAACGGTATCTTTCTGATATCGGCATGGGCAGGTGGGGAAGACCGTTAAGTTCCTCTTGAAAGAGACCAGTAGGGTTTTACATATCCAGGTTCAGTAAGAAAAAATAAAATTTGATCTCTTTAATATTATTTTTCATAATATCCTAATCCCTTTCTAGAAGCTTAAATTTAAAGTCTCTAAATAAAAATAATATTTCCAATCCTCGTAAATTTCAATAATTTGTCTAAAACATAGCTTGTATTAAAGCCGCCGATATTATATATTTTTTAGATGCATAATCTTTAATTTAATCGATTATTTTAAAATGCTTTTATGATTTGAAAAATTAAGTTATGTCAGAAATGTAATAATTAAATTTTTTGTCAGAACTTGACGAGGAAAAATGGGAAAAGATTTGGCAACCTTGACCTCAAATTAAAATTAAATTTACATCTTCAAACTAAAAATATAACCAGATAAATAATGTTTCATATCTTAAAAGCTTATTCCAGGAATCTTAAGTTACGAGCGTCTTACCCCAGTTAGTAACAATGTTTCCCATGAGATCAATGAATATGGGGATATTCTTTTTATAAGATTTTTCATGCTAACAAAATCAATTTGGGGCATATTACGGGTAGGATACGTGAGGCAAGAGAATTTTTAGGGCAATGCGCCTTCGTGTTTCTTCGGTATCCTTCATATAATCTTAAATTATTGAAAGACAAAATATTTTGGAACAGTTTTAACTGTTTTGAAACATTAGATTAATATAAAAGTATTAATAATTGAAAATATGCATTTTTTTATTTATATTTTAAAAGGAAATTTTCAAAAATTCCTTAGATTTTGAACATATTGGCAACCTCCTCTTAGGCAAAGATAATGCATCTTGCAAAATTTCAGGGAACGTATAGAATTGCAATCTGATCTTTAACTCGAACAAAAATTTTTTATTCATTAAATCAAACTTTATTAATGTTATCACTTTTTTTTCATGGGGCTGTATTTGCAAGCAACTTGTTTCAAAAATCAAGTATAGATTGAATAAATGTAAAACAACTGTTATAATTATGATCTTAAAAGCACGTTAAAGATATTGAAAAAAATTGATGCTTTGTTTCACCGTAACAACATACAAATTCTCAAGAATTTCACGGTAAAATTTTATTTTATAGTGTCCTAATTGAAAAATACTAAATTTTAAATTCATTTAATTTTTATTGAGTAATATGTTTTTTGAAAGCATTAAATTTTTACGGCTAAATCCATTGTTTAAAACGCTCTCCGCGGATTTGTGCGGTTTAATGGCGGGCATAAAAAATTAAAATCATAGGCTGTTTTAAATTATTGTATTATAAATTAGTTTAAAATGTATAAATTTATCGAAATATTCACCTATTATATTTTCACTATTCTTGCCTTTAAGAATATATTGTGCGATACAATTAAATACTGATTCCCTTCTTTTATTTGTCACACGCCGGAAAAAAAGATTCCCTGTTCCCCATATAATCTCTACGCTGAGTATTTATTAACACGACAAGGACAAATTCATATCAAGGAGTTGCTACTTGATGTATTTCCATCATTTTCTAGAGTTCTAAAAGAAGGTCCCTCGTCAAAGTGTATTTTTCACCCAACGTAAACATATATAAGGATAATTTCCCTTTAGCTATGGCAATCTCGATTTCTTGTTGTTGCAAGCTCCATGAATATTTTTCCATTCTCGTGTATAACACCTACAATCCATATATCTACATTGGCCATTATTCAGTCAACATTATGTTTGCGCTTACGTGGCATAGATGCATTGGTTTGAACCACGACTCCCGGCTCACCAATCCTATCTGAATATCATTCGACCTCGGGAATGTAAGATCTTTTGTGAAATTTCTCCCATCCGTAATTGTTTGACATCCGAAAATTTTTAATTTACGTTTGATGAATCAATCAGAAAAGAAAAAAAAGTATGGCACTTATAAAAATTTGATGCAAAGATAGGGGAGATTCTTCGACAAATGTAGTTATTCTTAAGGGAATGCATTTTTTCCACATACGACATCTATTTAACATTTTGTAAAATTTTATTGATAGTATATACCACGTTTTGTGGTAGAAAACGCTAAAACTTCCATTGATGTAAAATAAACAACGTGATATATATTTTAATATTAAATTATCGTTTTTCTGTATATTTTTATATTCGCCATTAAACCGCATGGATACGTGGAGGACTTTCTAAACTAGGATTTAGCCTTAAATTATACTGTTTTAAACGCCACCACACTTATATGGCCAATATATTTGAGAATTGCCCAATGTGGATTTATCTATGTGGATAATTGTATAAATTTATGCACAACTATAAAAATTAAAAGAATGGCAGTTTTATTTTGATAAAAGAAAATATAGCTGATAAAAAAATGAGAAAATTTTTTACAATATTTCTGTCATAATAACAATATAAGGGTAAAAAAAACGGGAAGGAATAAGTTACTCCAATTGCACAATGATAAAAATAAATATCATTTTACAATATTGGTTTTAATGTTGCGGTGGATTTTGGTGCAAAACATAAGCTTAATCGATGTCTGATCCATACCATGTAATTTAGGCGCACTAAATCTGCACGTGCTGTCTTGAACCGTATTATACTTAAATGTCATCTAACAATGTAATATTTTTACATTTTTTTTTGTGGTTTTCCAAGTTTAGAAACCCAACTATCAAAATTTGATCATAAATCTTAATAATTAAATCCCTACGAAAAAAAACTACCACTGGGTTCTTAAACTTCGATTAAGCTGTTTTTTTTAATTAAGGCAGTTAAAAATTATAAAATCTACATAATAAAAGCACGTGCTTGTTTGCATGAACTTTAAAGCCGCATAGACAAAGAAGTTAAGGAAGTTACATGGTGTTGCGTTGCGTTAAGAAACATTGTAAATCATTCATAAAAATAAATAAAAACAAGACGATCTTTCTAAGGCCAGATACGCCTATGATCATTGTCCGAATCTGGAGGATATCCCCAAAATATATTTGTTAAATTCTATCCAAACTTTGAGTCTTGTTAACTCAAATATTCCTCAAATGATAATTTCATATTGAAGTGGGGTAATTCCTTCGGTAGGTCTCTGGATATACCTACAAAAACCGTTTTATTATATTTTTAACTCAAAGATGCCTCAACCCATTGTAAAATTCAAACCACGTTTTTTTTATTCAACATTCCAAGTCCTACCCTCCTTATTTTATCAACTATTTGCAATTAATACCCTTACGCACTCGAAATTTGTTTCACGTGTATATGTTTTAATGAGTATAAATACCACTGAATCTTTTACCGCAATTTTGTAAAAAATTTAGGAAAGAATTTCTATAAAGGCTACAACTAGTATGCCAAATTTTAAGCACATTTCCACAGGTAGGTTTAACCAAGTTTAGCCAATGTCTCTGTAAGCTGTTGTTTTTTCCTCCTTTCCTAATGTATTGGGAGATGCAGTTAACGAGCAAGCTCAAAGACATCCTAAAAAAAGTTAGGCACTTTCATTTTTTGAGGAAACACTCACTTCGGCTTATAATGATCTATTTGAAATTGAAATTAATTCCGTAGCCTTTGAAAAGACCTTTAAAGCGCTTGTGGCTATTTTAAATATACCTTCATAGGACCACTCTATATAGAAGGCAGATCATGTCCCCTATTTAAAATTAATATTTGGAATCGAATAGACGCTTCCGAATGGTTTGTCCGGCACCAATAATTACATCGAAGGAGGGCATCGGGGTTGTTCGAGTAAGATATACTTCAATGATCTAAATACATATATATTCGTCGAGTTTATGTAAAAAAGAACAATCTATGACATAAAAAATTAGATTAAGATTTTTGTGAGTCAACAAACAATATTACACAGAGTAACACCTATCAACAGATAAACAGACTGCTATAAAATTTTGTTGAACAATTCGCAAATATCGTGTTTTAGAGTATGAAAAAAATTGCTCACATTATATCTGATTAAATTTCTTTAATATATTTCATGCTGTTCGATGTATATTATATCATTAACTTATTGATATATATCGGCCGAATTTTTCGTAATAAAAATAAAAATTTATCATTTGACTGAATGATACAATAGGACCCACTTTCCATTTTTATGGACATGCGCATATTGTATTAGTATTTTCTTTCTTATAATATTACTATTTGGTCAAATATGACCCTATTTTCAATATATTTATTTACAACGTTATTCTCATACATTTTTAGAAAATTTGGTTTAGTTCCTGGCGTGTTAGAAACTTCAGATGGGTATGCGCGGGCTCATAAAAAATGTAGGGGGGTCCTATTCTACCTTTGATCCTATTATTTTATTTAAAATTGCCTTATCCTTATGCTCAGGTTTACTTAAATTCATCGGATAAAAGTTTAAATTCGTCAATATTTTTTTTAACTCTTTATACAAGAATCAATAAACATAAAAAACAAAAATATTTTTATTTAAATAATCCATTAAAATAAAGATAATTAAACTGTATATGTTTTAGGTTTCAATAAATTTCTCAAAAGAACGAACAAATTATTCAAGACACTAAAACATCTTTAATAATTTTGCATCCGTTTTTTGCTCAATTATGTGTATTAAAAAAAACAAGAATGAAATACGGTTGGCTTGTGAATAATATTCAAACTGCAACAATGTATTTTTATATTCGTTAGCAGTGTTCTCAAATTTAATTGGTGGTAATAAAGTTTGTCACATTAAATAATCGAGTAAAACTGAACTGGAGTAATATTAGTGTATATTATAAGGTGAAAGACCTTTTTAGATGTTTCAAAAACTTTAATTATGTGTGGTTAAATATTTTAAATTCGGATGGCATTTATTTTCCCTTATAATTTATTATGAACCCACAAATGGCAGTTAATGTTATTTTGAGAAATCAATATTTATCCTTTATCTTGGAGTAAGGTAAAACTCAAAAAGATCAAGAATAAATGTTAGAATTTGCGTGTTTCATTGACCAAAATAAAATTAATAATGTTAATAGTTGTAATTGCGTAATCCACAAAAAAATCCTCAGCTTTGCCCATCTATTAAAAACCACTTCACTATTTTATATTCTTTAAATATTCTAATATGAATAAATTTAAAACGGTGTTTTATGTGGGAAAATAGGTTTATAGTTCTATTTGATAAAAATAAGCAGTGTTGTAAGTACGACTGCGTAATCGGATAAACAATTCTTGCATTTATATCATGACTAAAGTGATATATTAATTCAAATAAATTTTGTATGTTACTATTAACGATAATTTATGAAAAAAAACCAACAAGAACTGTTCGATCAAACTTAACTTTTGTCTGATTTAACTGAGCTATTTACGATTAGACCACAATAAGATTAGATTAATAAAACACTATTAGCGAATGTACAAAATAATGAATAACAAAAAAAAAACAAGCGGTAATTTAATTATAAACAGAATCATTTCTTATAGGTTAAAATTTTACAATCAAAATCCAAAAAATAACGCTGATTAGAGTAAGTTACAAAATAATCAACACCATTTAACAAATTAAAATTGTAAATAAGATACCAAAATAAAAACGAAATTTAATGATAGATAAAAATTAAACAGAATGTATTTAAAAAATTAATTTTATGGAATGATTAAAACAATTGACAATTAAGAAAAAAACAAAGAGTTTAATTTACAACTATTATACAAAGTAATTATTTAGCCGAAACCATAAAGGGTCTTTCCATGCTTCTTTAATGCATAAAGAACATCCATAACTGCAACAGTTTTTCTTTTAGAATGTTCAGTATAGCAAACAGATGAATAGATTACACCAACAAGGAAAGATTTGAGTACGCCACGTGTTTCTTCATAAATAAGGGATGAAATTCTTTTTACACCAGCTCGTCTTGCCAAACGACGAATGGCGGGCTTTGTAATTCCCAAAATATTATCACGAAGTAATTTTCGATGATGTTTTGCACCTCCTTTACCAAGACCTTTTCCACCTTTTCCTCTTCCAGTCATTTAATAAGATATTGAAACTATACCGTAAACGAGGATTAACGAGATATTAATTTTGAAAACCTACCCTACGTTAGCACTGCGGCGAACGCGCGGCGTATTCAATTATTATATGTTATATGATTTTAAATGGCTGTTTTTTTTCCCTGAAATTGGCGCATAAACTAAAATTTAATTTCAAATTATTAAAATAATTATATGATAAAAAATTAGATATTTTTGTTACTTTTTATAAGACGAATGGCGGCGTTTCTTTGTTTATTGAAAATGATTGTAAACAAGATATATTTTCATAAAGATAAATGCAAATTTTGAGACATTTTAAAAATCTTACATTTATAATAAATTAATAATTTTTTTAGCTCTTTTTTTTATGTTTATTTAATTTCCCAAAACATTATTTAATAAAATTCTCTTTAGTATTTACAACTTAAAATCGATTTTATGAATTTTCTTGATAAATTAATGTGTCTGGAAAAACTACTTACTCTTAATAAATTATTTTTTATTTAATGATATTGACAGATTTAATGGATTTAACTCCTTGATGTTAGTTAGTATATGCTTAACATTGTTTATCTATTAGAAATAATATGTTTTCACAATACCTAAATTATTTTATGTTTGTAAAATTATGGCTAAATCCAAAATAAATCCTGCTAGAGCATGGAGTCGCAGTCTGTAAACCGCGATCCCGTCTGGGGTTGAATATCAATTTTCCAGGGATCCCCTAAAACCATCAGAAATTAGATTTTATATCAATTCTAATTTGTAAAACATGTTATTGTACAAATATTTAATATAGTATTTTTTTTACTATAATTCATAATAATGAAATTAACAGACAATTTGATCAGAATAATTTGAAATGTATCAATTCTCGTAACTTTACTATTTTAACTGCTTACTTTATGTTATATCACAGCTAGTACGCCATAAGTGAGCATTCATACCTAGAACGCAATTGAAATCACATCTGACTTCTAATTATTACAAACATTTTATAGCCCGCATTTTTGATACCTTTCTTATAAAATATTTTAAATTAGGAAGCCCAAGAAAATGAAGGATAGCGAGAAAAACGTAAGCAAAAAAAAATAAAATGTAAGTTTTTTAAATATGGTATTACATCAATAAGTTACAACAGGAATTGAGAAACCGTAATATTTTATTAGAATGAAGTTCTATCGGTT
>SGJC01000289.1:0-17050 GCA_009887335.1 Henneguya salminicola | reverse complement strand
TATTTTACTCAATTATCTATCCTCGGTTTATAAACACTCCCATAAGCAATTTTATGAATTGGGTTATCAACTTTAGGACAATCATTCTACTTTGTAATAGATGATTTATCAGTTTAAATTAAAAATATATAGAATCAAACCTCTGGATTAATATTAATCTCCTCTGTATTCCAGATTTTTAGAAAAAATATCAAATAATATTTGTTCATTTTCTTTAAAATAACAGAGATAATTAGAAAAGGCAAATTCTGGGGGATTATAATTTATATTATAAAAAATTAATTGCAATTCCAAAGACTTAAGATATGAATAGACCAAATATTATTATTTCACCATAAATAGAAAATTTAACGAATCTTTAAATGGAATAAATTGACATTTAATTATTTCTAATTTCAGAAATAAATAGAATTAATGACTGTGTGTGGATATCCTTAATTTAAAGAAACAGAATACTTTTTGATTTTTTTACAAACTTTAAACCATAAATACCAGAAGTCTCACTAAGTCATATATTTATCCCTTAATGACCACAACCTATTTTAATATAAAAATATATTAGTATCTATAAAAAATAAATTATTATATTTGCAGTATTATGATCCATTTAAAGATTTCATCAACGTTCGGAATACAATATTTAATTTTTTTTTTAAACCGTGAAATTAAAAAAACAAATTTAATTAAAATCTAAAATGCCAACAGTAATATTTATTATTATAAAGAAAATATCATATTTGTAATATTTAAATAAGCGTAATTAATACCCTCAAAAATTGGGGTAGGACAGTAACTTTTCTTAACTATCGAGAAAAACCAACTAACTGATCGGCTCACTATAATTTATAATAAAAATAATGATTATTTAATATCTTATTCAATTAACCTTCATATGCAATATTATGAAATCAACAGAATCTAGAAAGCATTGCCAATTATTTTTCAAATTTACTTTATTTTAGTTATAAATTTGTTTTATCTAAAATATAATCTTTATTTTACAGAGTAAAGTATTAAGAAAATATATTGTCAGTTTGAAAATATAAATACCTTCAGAACTCGGTAAAACGATATTTACCTCTAACGCCTATTCAAAAAACGCCATAAAATGAATTCTATATTTATAAATTGCCCTAAAAGTTACTAATCAAGCTTCATCTCTTACGGCGACACTCTTATATTTTTACTCTACAATTGAACATGTCAAACAATAGCATGTTTAATATCACAATTAATGTATAAAATACAGAAGTTGTTATAAATATCGACACTCATAAAAGAAAGGGTACGAGATTAAGATTTAGTAATAGAAATTTAATGTAAAATGAATAAAATTCGTGCAATCATTTTAAATTACTCACGAAAAACCTCGTAATTCATTTTTCAGTTACAACTACTCAAATGATAGGAAAAGTGATAAAATAAATCAAAATGGAAATATTTTATTAACCTACTATAATTTTGTAAAAATTTTTTAATAATAATGTAAGGGATATGAAAGATAGGAATTGTATTATGGAGTTTAGCATATGTTGATAAGTTCTATTATTTTTCGTTGTCAGTTCAATTGGTTTTTTTTATATTTATTTAAGGTATTTTTTGCACGCACGGTCTTTTTTTATCCTCTTAAATATTCTAATAAGGCAAATAAACAGTTTAACGATTGAACAATATTTCATTGAAAGGCATAATCTCACGATCTAAATCGGTTGTTACACAGTGTTTTGCTTCAGTCATATTGCTAAAATTGGATATATATGGACTGAATAAATCTTGTTTTATGTTCTAATGGCCATGAATACAGCCAGCTAAGTCTCTAAAATGTTTGTTCACTCTGAAAAAAATATATATTAAAAAACCTCACTTTTCTAAAAGTATGCTAAACCATCTTCTAACTCTACCTGGTTGCCAAAATACAAAGGCTTAAAGTATGTCAGGAATTTTTTGAATTGCCATGTTTTCAATATTTTTTAATTGATAGACATATTTGATTTTATTCGATATCGAGAGTTTCAAAGTTAAAATATTTAGAAAATACCGTTTTATAATTGTATGCACGCTGCATTGATTTTAAAAAATTAATTAAATATTGTTAGGTTAGGTCTTTAATTCAAATTTTATCATTTCGATCATATTCTTTTACAAGTGTCAAATGTTTGCATTAATATAAATTATAAAGCCAACCGAACACCATTTTAAATAAATACTGTTTTTATTTTTCACTGGTAATAAACTAAGGTATACGTTACAATCAAAGTACTATCTGTTATCAAAACATTATTATTTACCCACAATTAGAAATTTTTTGATATAAAGTAAATATGGTTTGTCATTACGAAATATATATTTTAAAAATGCATCATCATTATTTGATCATATTCAATACATTCATATTCGGAGGTTCTCAAAAGATTTATGATTTAGGGATTATTTTTAAACGATACACATTTTTAACATCAACTCAGCTTTCGTAAGCCCAACCCAAGCAGCTATTATATTGGTGATCTCCCTGTATATTGAATAATTTGGGGGATGTGTCGTTTGTTTCAATTACTCGCGTATAAATTTCTTTTTCTACCATCCTCCTACATTTTTATTTTTAAAATAATGTGGATGTAAATAGAAGCCTCATTCATTTTTATTTGTAAGCGTAGTATTATATATCACATGCATTGTAAATCTCTACTCAGAGCGCTTTACCGTGTACAGGACAAATTCGGTCCAATAAACTTTGTCTTGTCTATATGTGAAGCATCTAAATTCAATTCAATTTTACCTTTTCAGAGAATTTCTAACATGCACGCATAAAAATATATTTGTTTATGAAGTTGTAACGAGTTAAAAAATAAAGTTTACATAAATAATAATTAATTGATTTTATGGTGAATAGTACAAGCCCTACTATTCCATTCGAGCAGCAATTCGGCCCAGCATAGAAAAATTTATTTTTTTGAACATTTGAAGATGCTTAGACAAAAAGTAATAGTTTGTATCGTAATAAACGCCTCAGTAGAGTGTTGACGAGCGTTTTTTTTGAAAGATAAATTAGACTATGAAAGCGAGGGAAGATATAAATGACACTTCGCCAGTTAGGCAATATAAGAGCCGCCCCGAATCAGATCGAATTTAAAGTATAAAATCCATGGCATAATAATTATATATTATTAGTTCAAGAGTGTCAAAATTTTAAAGTATTACAAAAAATACATTTAAAAAAAAATTACGCAATTCTACATCTTAAAAAAATTCCCAAAAAATGATGTCACACAATAAATATACTATAAGATTAAATTTCGATATTATTATTTCAGTAATAGGTAAATTTAAATATCATGAATGATGCACCTTTCCGCATCTTTTCATGTTCTCAATGTAATTCTTCGAAACAATACATTCTTTAAAGAAATAGGTAGATTTTTTCGATTTTTATTTTGTTATTATGCCTGAATCTACTCTCCTTAAAATTTTTAAGGGAAATTTCGGATATGGTCCCTATCTTAGAACGACGGGCGAGATAGAGAGAGCGCCGATATAAACACCATGTAATAGAAAAAGCCAAATTTAATATTTTTTTGTAAAACTGTTATGTTATTAACGTTTGTCCTCTTTAGTTAATCGAAGTTTTTTTATATATTTTTTTTATCTAATTCTTCTTACTTTGCTCTTATTTTATTATGATTTTTAATTGCTAAATACGAAAATTTTATCATATACTATTGGAAACATCTGTTTGTTTCTTTTAAATTGTTCAATTTTTTCTAACGTCGATAAAAATTAAAAAAAACTTATAATCATTAAAAATTAGTTACACTTAAATGAGAAAAGAGTTTCTTAATAATTAGACGACTTAAAGTATTAACAGAAACTCTTAACTAAAAAAAAATCGTAGCATTCAGAATTTTATTAAACTAATCGACTTCGAGCCTATAGAAATTATATTTTAGATAAATTTATTTATTTTTTTACTCAGGAGATAATACAATGTTTTTAAGATAATTATTGACATTGTTTGATTAATCTGAAAATAAAACGAATTGTTAAAGATTTATATTTTATGTCTTTCATTTTTTTTATACTTATTTAAAATAATTTAAAAAGGCAATAGAATATTCGATCAATCTTTGAATCTCAATTTTAAAATTTTCAGAATATAAATTAAATAATAATAAATTTATTTGATCAATTTGAATGCATTTTTTAAATCTAAGGTACAAATAGCCAATATTTTTAGACAATTGATGTGCTATTATATCTCAAATAGAGCTAATGATAAAATTTAAATAAACGAAAGCATCAAGAAATGGGAAAATGGGAATTAATTTTATGGTTTATATTTTGATCAATGACAATGGTAGAAAAAATCGCAGTATTAAACTTCCCGTCAACTACCTAAAACATAAGATGCATAACATTTTTTTGTATTGAGCGTGATTTGGTTCTGTCTATTATAAAAATAAATAAAAACAAGAAAAATGGAAGATAAAAAAGATATTTTAACTAATTATGACACCTGTGAACTTAATCTTAATAAAATGTTGTGGCGTATAAATTTAAGGGATGAGTCCAGATACTTTTATTTCTTATATAACACTTAGAAATCATCAAAAATATGAATTTTTATTTAGAAGGTAGCATACAAATTATATTTCATCAGTCGATTAGAGTACGGAACAAAATAGTGGATCATATTATTGAGAGGCTAAAGTATTTTAAAAATTGATTATAATATATACAATGCCCTTAGGTTATTGTAATTTTTTTGTTCTAAAATTCAATCTAAAAGGATTCAACAGATATAATATTGAAATGAGATATCATAAATCGTTAAAAAAACATAAACACTGTAAAAATACTGATAAAATCGTTAATATTTATTAAGCATATATCTCTAACTCGCGTTGATAAAATTTGATTTTAAATATATGATAAATTTAAATAAAATATAAGCTTTAAAAGTCGAATACATAACTAGGCAAATTCTTATAGTAATAGTTATAAAGAAGAAAAATAAAAAATAACCCCTAATACCTCAATTCTCTAATAGGTATTTACAGCCTACATGACCTTCTGTTTTTTTTGATTAAAGCATAGTTTTAGCACTGCTGGATAAAATTTATAGGTTTAATGGAGTAAAGCCATTCTCAGAATTTTTAAATTAGTTGATTTTTTCTTATGAAACGTCTATATCATTATATTGATTTAATTTTTTTACCCAGTATTGATCTTTTCAAAACAACCTTTTTTGTTCTGGCCATTCCATCAGTGAGATGTTATTGATGACGACTTCATATATTTTTGAGAAAGATTGGCTGCCAATAAAGGTTAATTTGTTTTGGCCGTGTTCGATATAGAATATAAGTAATCTCAAAAAATGAAGGCAGTTTGTTTCTTTATTTTGTAAACTGACAGGCTGTTGTCAGTGCTATAAATTATTCGAGAACATATAATGTTGAAACAATGAAAATCGCTAGTGAGGAACACTCAAACATTCTTAACTTATTATAATTTTACGTTTAATAATCACCCTGATATATTTTAACTTTCGCATGATGCTGAGGTTTAAAGAAAAGTAACAACTCTTAGAGTGCCATTCAGAGAAAAGCTTGCCGAAGTGCACTCATATAAGCCATTTCATAATATATGCAAAAAAGATTTCTGAGTAAGCTAATGCAATAAGTTCTTACAAGATAAGTATTATTTGTCGTTGGTGGTTCTTGTTATATTCCCTTAAGCTATTAAAGAGCTGCGAGATATATTTTTGGCACCAGCTCAAAATGGATTGTATAAAGCTATAACAAATGGATGGAACTATAATAAGTTTATTTGCTTACCTCCATTTTTGCTCTCGGTCCGCTCTGTAGTAATTCTCAAGATTCTCAAACAAGTAACCAAAACTTGCGACATCATATTCCGCAATTATTCCTGCATATTTAATAAAATATCAGGAATAGGCGGCAGAAAATATTGTTAATTTTATCTTGATTAACTTCTTTATAGTTTTGTTTTAAATTTTATTTCAACAGTAGGTTTTTTTAGTACGGCCATAAAAACAATCAGCTCAAGGTGAATAATTATGAATATTTAACAATAGGGTCGTAATAGATACGATACTAATCAAAGGTTTTTTTAGTTGAATTAGCTTGTGCCGCCGCAGTTGTTTGCTTATTACTTATTAATTATTAATGTGATTTTATATTTCATAAAAAAATAGTTATTCCGGTTTTTATTGTTAGCGAAAGTTTAATATATTGTAATATTGGACCCTTTACTCTGTACTCTCATTTATATTCTATATGCTTGACTATTCAAATTGACTCTAGCAAACACATGAATTTTTTTTAAGGTAGTAAGTAGATTTAATATTATGTGCACTTACTATATAAATCGTACACAACAGTTATTCTTTTTTCACACCACCGAAAATCCGAATCTGTTCTGGATTATATAATAATTTAAATTAAATGCTCTAGTGATTGAAATATTTTAACTCGAATATATATTAATATACTACTTAAAAAATACTTTGAAATAAGGTGAATATAATAAAAGTTTAATTAAATTGAGCTGATTATATTCAATCGGATTTATTGATTGTATATTCTTTCGAATATTTTAATCAATTTACTCACTAAAAAAATCTGTAATCCATATTATAATAGTTAAAATGTGTTAAATCTAATATTTAATTTATATGAAATTATTCATAAATAATAGTAAAATGATTACTCACCCAAAAAGTGATATCATCTTATATAAAACAATTAAAATGTTTATTTAAATAAAAGAAAGGTTATGCCCGAACATATAAATTTTATATTTTAAATATTTCTGCAATAAAATAAAACTAATTAGCTCCCTTAAGAAATAATTTAGACCGGATATATATGAAAATAGAGCAGGGGAAAATTGTCTCGGCAACTTTATTTAAATCTAGACATATCATTTATCTTTCTAAGTTTACTTTAGTATGCAAACACAGTTACTGTATTGGATTATGCATTTTATTTACATTGCATGCTTTAAAATAAAGTTCAAGGTTAACATAGAAATATCTAAAGTTCTTTGATATTTATTCTGCACGTTAAATAATTAATTGAAAATAAAATTAAAAAAAAACGTATTCAATTGATTCATCGTTGTGAAATAAAAGTATCGGCAATTATGTGCTAAGGATATAAAGTTACGAGGGACAATGACTCGGGTGATCCAAAAGTTTGGAAAGGTAATTATTTATACATAAAAGACGAGAAACGGGGCTAAATTGAATTGTGAGTTTATTATTATTCTGTAGCCAGCCTTTTGCGTACGACAGTTACTCGATAAGCCAACCATTTAATCGCCTTTTTATGCCCTTCATTATTGATAAGAATGAAAAGAAGCTGCTAGTTTTACAGTTAGTGTTATAATCGCACGATAAATAAACCCTGCCTTAGTTCGCGTTTATATAAATTAACATACTAAATATTAGTTCTCGGATGAAAGATTATGGTGATTTGTCTATAAAATGTATCGGCAAAACAGACAGACGAAATATGTGTTTCGAAAATTTTAAATATAAAAACTATCAGTGCCGTCTTATGCCATACATTAAGCTACAATAAATTATATCCCCAGCTTTAGATTAATTTTGAATAAATATAATTGCTAATGTAGATGCTTGATAGTCGATAACATGAAAACGTAAATATAAATCTAGAATAAAAGAAATTCTCTTTATATGGTTTGTGTTGCAAAATAGGTAAGTATTTTTTTTATGAATTGAGCCATGTTTTAATTTTGAACAATAACTAAGAGCTTTGTTTAAAGTCAGTAAAATTTATGATTCATCCTTTAAAATAGAATTTAGGATATCTTCTTGCCTGGGGTCAGTAGATTAGTTTAGTCTGAGATTTTTACAAAAAACATAACATTGCAATCTTATGCTTTTGGCATAAGGAGTCTTTTTACAGTTTAAAAACAACTCTAGATAGTTGGCGCTTATCTTTGAAAAGACACATGCGATTTACTCACATAGAACGAAAATAAAAAAGACTATACCGTTCCAATTTTTCTAAAACTCTATAGAATACACTAAATTATTGTAAAATACATAAAGCCACATTGCCAAATAAAACTTTGAATTTATTATACAAAATAGTTTAATTTTGGCAACAATTTACAGTACAAACAGGCCAGTAGCACATTTTAAATTAACTATAGATAAATAATAGGCGTAGAGTCATTATTGTTACAATTCATTCTTTATTATAATTTTTTATATTCTACCTGCAGGTAATATTTTTTTTTACTCTACATTTGGATTTCATCTGATTTCTATGGAGGGATCTATAATTAGATGTTAATACTGGCCATCATTTTTTCATCTCAGAGTCGAGGTTCAAATAACACATTGTTCTTCGTTAAGGAGACCTTTCTAATTTATCTATTCGCTCTAAAATAATTATAAAGATGTGTTGAACTTCAGATTAGTTAAAGATTTTAGGTTGCCGTCTAGCCAACTAAATATCTCCTTCGAACTTATTTTCGTGTGACGCTTTACGACTAGAACATTTGCTCACAATTTTTTTAATTGCATGGTTCATGATATGCCTTGAATAAAGAAATATTTTTATATCTTACAGTAATATTTATATACAACTTTACCATGTAATATCTACAAAAATTTTATAGCTATATATTAAGCTAGATAATAAAAAATACAGCTAGAACTAAAATGAAGTTTATAGAATAACTCAATGGGATTACTAATTGATTTTTTATTTGATCAATATTGATCTTCTCATTTAATCTTCGTCTAGCTAAACGTATTAACAATATAATAGATTATTTATATTATAAAGATTCATCACCTTCACATTTAAATATCCTCTATCTGTTCTAAAATTACACCGAGACCATATATTTTTAATAATTCATGTGTCCTCAGTCTGTTATTTTGAAGCATGATATTCAGTATTACAATATAATTCACTTTTTTGATGTAGTCTTAATAATATGAAAATAGAAATGAAATGTATCAAATCAATTGCCGAAATACCTAATATGTCTATTCATTAATGGGATGTGGAATAATACTTATCGTTACGTTATAATTATTATATTAAATGGCTATGAAACGCCATACTGATAAATTAGTTATTATTAAGCATATAAATTTAAAACATATCCAATTATTAAAAAAAGGCAAGATTAGAAAACGTATTCAATATAATTTAATATTAAAAATACGAAATTAAAATAAATCAATGATTAAATTTCCAATTCCCCAATAAACGTAAATTAATTCGTATTATAGATTAAGAGATCTTGGCTCAAATCAGCCGAATATTCGCTGTACAAATTACAATATTATTTGTTAAGAATACATTTTAATGATGGATATGTGTATCATTGACCTAAATATGTCTTTATATTACAGTCGTGCGGCTCATATTTTTACTCACTCAGAAAATTTATTATCTTTAGAATATTTAGATTCGTAAAATTTTTGTTTTTATTCTTTATAGATCTGTACTGCATAATGAAGTTAAAGGAAAAGAAATTTCTGGCTAGTCAATTCGAGCGTATTTATGATGTTAGAAATTCTACTTTTTTTGTATTAGTTTTTATGAAATAACACTTGGTTGTAAATTTTTTATCTATCTTCTATGGGGGAGATGTTTAAAAATTACTAATTAATTCTCTTATAGTAATGATCTCAGATTTATACATTTAATATTCGTTAAATATATTCTTAACCGCTTAATCTTTTGGCAGTGTTTTTTTATGTACTACACAGAGTAACATATTTTGTTCGCCAATATCAGTTAGACATAAATAAAACGATAAATCTCGGTTTGCTAAGTGTCTCCTCTTTAACCTCATATCAAACCCATTTTTTGCTGACGAGCCCTACAATAGGACATTTAGACAGTGGGGTAGAATATAAATAAGCTTACTAGAACCAAGTCATAAGAAATAGATCTCAACTTTTCGAAAAAATATAATTACTAGCTTTAAAAAGAAATACAAGGTATGGATCAACAATATTGTTATACCTCATGTTATAGAAAAAAGTTTAACTAAATAAGGAGAACTAAGTAAATCTCCTCCGATCGCATGATTCTGTATGGTTTCCGTCATTTGACTATTTACGGCTGCATAAAATTTTATTTTGTTCCAATTTGTAGCATTGATATTCGAGGACTCAAAATAAGGATGCCCAGCACAGCGTCTAGTTTTTTATCTCTTTCAGAGGCATGTATAATAAATAATACTTCATTCAGTGCAGTCTTTTCAAGTAATGGGTTTTCACGTTGTATTATATTCTAATAAGCAAATTTTCAAATTTATATGAATCTATTTTTATAAATATTTTGTTAAGTTTATGTGTTAAAGCCGACTTTTATAATCGTTTTTACGATATTTATACGAGGACAGACTGTTAAGAATGATCCAATTTTTATTAAAGTCATAACATTTTACTATTAATATTCGGATCAATTTCTTTAAACATCTAGCAGTTCATGCTACCTCAAGATAACAGTTATAAAAGTTTGATTCACTCTGTGACATATTCATATATCTCTCTCTAAACTATACATAATCATCCAAATTTCTGCAGTTCTAACTAATTAACAAGACTACAACTAAGTTATTTAACGGCCTATATAATAAAATAGTCTTAAACTATCTTCATTTTTTTTTGCATTTAAACACAAACTCTAATACTAAATTGACGCTTAAAAGCTAAGGCTATATTTTATAATTAAATTATTCTTGACTCATGTAATGTTTTACTTTTTTTCCTGACAATTTTGGAGCAAGCCAATGTTGATTTAAAATTAATGACTAATTTATAACAATATTTGAATTTTATTTATCAATTTTTTATTAATAATTAGACGAAATGCTGATATGAAGAGAACGGGCATTTAACACGAAGAGGAGTATGACAAATATGATCAGCTAAAAATCTTTGTTTATAAATTTGATTTTACGGCATTGTCTATTTGAGGATGATTTGACCAAAATATCGGATTGTTAACGATTGGACTTCGATTATTATTCCTTGTTGCAAATTATTTCATGAAAACCGATGAAGAGAAATTTACGGCCTTTTCTGAGAAACTAATCAAATTTTTTATTCGATATGAAGAACCAATTGCAACATATTTCATCACTACTTTTATATATATAAAAAAAATGCTCGCAAATTGTGGCACGTTTAGTTTCAATGAAGAAAAGAAAATATAATGAACTATAGCGAGATGTAAATTATATACACAATCCTCACGTATTATAGGCTAAAATTTTGATCGTTAGAATTTTTGTATTGATGGAAATGAGATGTGACGACTTCTTAAATACCCTGCTAAATTGCAGACTTGGGCCTAATCAAAATTATAATGACTTGTATTATGACGACCGTAGTTATGCTTATGGTATTATTATATTAAGAATATTTGTCACAAAATACTCAAATAGAATTGATATTAAAATTTGTAATAATGTAAAATACACAGAGTTAGGACCAATTACTACTGAAACGTTACAAAAATTTTACCATTTAACGCTGTTGAGATGTCTAATTCTCTTGTTGAAGTTAAGAAGAATTTTTTTATAACATATTTACAATGGTTATACTTATTGAATGAATGTTTTAAACTCTAATAATGTCATAATGGATTATCTAAGCGGATTTCTAGTATTGCAAAAATAAATAGGCATGTAGTAACATAAACCAATATCACTGTCGTTAGTAAGATTTTGTTGCGAAATTTTTAAATCTCACATATCAAGAGGCAACTAGAACCTTAAATCAACATGGCCACCTTTTTAAAGCTCTATATCTTCAAATAAAATTATCGATATCAAAAAAATTGCGAAACAATTTAAAATTTTTTTAATGAGTGAACAAAACGAAGTAATATTCTTTCAAGTATTTTTTTATCATTTATTTATTTCTTCTTTTTTGACATTTTAATCCAAAATTTGGGAGGAATAAATAATTCTCTGCTAAAAATTTAATTAGCCGAAGCATTTTTAGCAGGTCTCTTGGTCGGAATAATTTTATCGTAAAATTTTTAAACTATATTAATACTGTATTTAGCATCAATGACAATATTTCCCCTACTTCAATAATAATTACTATTCGATATTGTTTTTTTTATTAATTTGTTCATTTACTAAATTATTGACATTTTTTTATAACACTATTTAATATTAAATTTTAAATAATCTTCCAATTTGGAAATGATCTTAAATAACAAGAAAAAAAAATCTTTGTTCATCAAGCCACCTTCACAGAATAGGAAGAGAAAATGTTCAAAATAATTATATTTCTTGGAGATGCCTAATAAAAATATGCCCAAGCCCAATGCTAACAAACAGAGCGTAAAATTTGATTTTAAACAATGCAACTGTCGATAACAATGCTCCGAACCCAGAAGACTTGTCTAAAAAAAGAATTATTTCTGATATTTCAATTAGGGCAATAACCACCTCCGAACCTTCACGGATTTTACTTGCTGACTGTCTAAGCCTAAGTATATAATCAGTTTCCTCCTTAATTCCTTCATATAACTCTTGGCAGCGAAATGTGCAAATGATTCGACAACGAATAAATTTGCCCCTTACTATTCCGTCAGATGCAGCACACTTTATCATCCTAAACCTATATAAAATTAGTTTTAGAAATGGTAATTTAATATTATATGATTGTCCAGAAAATGATGGAGAAAGATTTATTCTCTTCGCGACACCTCGTCAACAAAATATTCCTAGCCAGATCTCCTAAATTTACTTTGATTCTTTTCTTCAGGTAAGTTCCTGAAATTTTTTACCAGTTATTTGTTATTTACTGAGAATATAACAATGTATTATTTTCATGTGTTTATGCGTCAATGGAGCAAAAAACTGAGATAATGTACAAAAGAGTTTTGGAGAAAGTCCGAGAAAATGTTAAAATCCTATATCAAACTGCCATATCTGATTTTGAGAAGGCTTCTATTAATTCATTTATGTTTTTCTATCCGATTACACCATTGACCGGATGTTTTTTTCACTTTAGCTAATGTATATGGCGCCGCTTTCAAATTAGTAAGAAATCAACATTATAGAGAGATTATGAAACAGCGACGTCAATCTTTAAGATGTTTACGGCTGTTGCATTTATTAAAGAAGATAATGTTAATCATGCCTACATAGCATAGGAAGAACAAATATGTCTCAATGGTTTTGAACAACAATTCAGAGAACTTCTGAATTATTATGAAGACACTTTCATCGCAAGGCATAATCTTACCGGTCCCTCTCAGTGATTATTTATTATTCGACTATGGAATCAATCAAAAAGAACTCAAAAGTGAATAAGTCATCCTAATAATAAAGTTAATGGTTGGCTAAATGCATTCGCACGTCTCGACCGGAAAAAATCATCCGAATATTCTCAAATTTGTAGCCTCTTCAGAGAAAACTAAGTCTCGTGGATGTCAAAATTGATACTATACATATGCGAACAACCCGACAAAATACTAGGCCTGTATACAATTAAATAAATAGGTAATTAATTGAACTTAGGGAACGATGTGACACAATTCCTAGAATAATACTATTAGAACAAATTTCATATATCTTCATCTATTAAAACTTAAGATTATCGTTAATTACAATTTTTCGAGTGTTAATTTTTTTTGTTTTTGTTATCAAAATGTAAAATTAAAAATATTTGCCAGTGTTAAGATTATTCCAATTTTAAACACTAAAATGTGAATCGTATTTGGCACCATCATTGTGAAAATGAAAGATTTTTGTTCTAATTATTAATTTAATATAAATATATTTTTAATCGTAAAATCCATCTTGTGTTTTTTTTCGTGAGCGCAATCTTCTGTGTGCAATTTTTACCCATTTAAATTATAAACATCAACCATAATAACGGTGTTTCCAGTATCCTTGAAATCGCAGTGGTTTTGATTATGGGGCTCTCGAACATTTATAGACTGCAGCCCTCTTTTAAAAATAAAAACTTTTTCTGAATAACGGAAGACTAAAACACGACAATGGGAGAACAATCAATATCTATTTTCTATATTTTTACATTGTTTGGCCACCTAAGCATCTAAACTTTTTATTTAGCCATTCGAAAAATAAAAATTGACGGGTTTTAAATAGATATCGAATCTTATAGAAATTGAAAATATTTGATTCCTAATAATATCGGTTATTTTCGGTCACATCCAATTTATTACAGAAGCAATGTTTACAAAAAATTTAATCATTAACTATAAATTTCCCTATAACTAGTAAAAATTTATTTTTTGATATTGCATGAACCATGCCTCGCAATGTAGTAAAATTTCAAACCCTCAAAATTAAAGCCTTATAAAAAGAAAGAAATTATTTGATTGAATTAATTATTGAAATCTAGGAGAAGGATGTTCCCTCCGTCGAGAAACTCTAAGATAGTTTTGAAGTCTCGACCATATTACATCATAATTACTCGCTGGGGACAGCGAATCAAGACTATTACTTCACAAATACAGTTCCAAGGAAACATCCTTAGTAATGTTAATTGAATCGCTAGGCATTATTTTGCTTTAAAATACGTAGCCTAGGTTATTTTACACTTTTAATCCTTCGACTAGCAACATACCGAGTATTATGTTGGATTACTTTTCCGTCCTTTTTTGACATCTTCAAATGACCCACTTCGTTAATAAAATTATAAAATATACATATAATACAGAGGCTAAATTTGTAAGCTCTTAATTATAACTTTTATTTTTATTGTAATATAAATACTTTTAAATATGATTCATGACGTTAAAATATGGAAATGTTATCGCATTGTTACGCAAATTATAAAATTATTACACATTTCAATTGTAATATAATGCCCATTAATTCGCATATATTTTAAACCAATTTTTTTTTGTTATAAAGAAAATGTTGTAACATTAGTTTTTCTTCAAGCCCTAAGTATAATTAAAAAAGCCATCAACAATTTTCCACTTCTATTCTATGGTTAAAAATATTTTTTTACATGTTTATTGTCTTAAGAGTTATTCATTAAGTCGTTGATTTATCTATGATCACTTATGATTTACAAAGTCCCTTTTAGCTTTAAGACAGTTCTTGTGTTAGTTTTCAGGAAAATGTTTGAATTTGTTAAGCTTAGGTATCTTTTTTTAGGTATTTATACTCAATAAAATGTTGCATGGGCTTGTTTAGGATATATTTATACCACGTATATCGATTACTTATAAAAAAAAACAAAATATTAGGATGTGTTAAGCTCACAAAAAACCCTATTACATCGCAGAACACGCCCTTATTTTATTTAAGACATAAAATAATTGCATTCTTGAGTTTTGTTGTGGCTACTGCTAGTTCAACTTTTTGTTAACTATAAGTTGTCAAATGCTTAAAGGCATATTTATTTCGGTACAGAACATAATTTATTAAACATTTGATCTGCCACTTATAAAATAAAAATTGTGCATTATTTTTTCTCATAGTTACTGCTAACTAGTGGGCCGTTACTAATTAATTAGTCACGGCTGACCATGCTAAATTATAAAAATTGTGTTCTAAAATATTAAGTTATTACGATGAGAGGCTTATTTTTTTTTTAATTTTTGCAGCGCTCGCTAATATTACAATAATAGGCAAATCTTAATAACATTCATTGGAGGAATTGATAATATAAAATATATTAAAAAAATATCGTTAGAAGATATATAAAGACGTTAAATACAAAATAAAGCTTTTATAAACATGTCACACGCTAGATTAGAATTTGTATTTGAAGTGAATTTCATTTCACAAAATGAGCCATGGTTTGATTAAAATAAGCACTCAAACAGAATAAAAAATTTTAGTGAATTTTATCTACAACAACATATTTCTTTCTACAATTTTATCAGAGAAAAATTTAATAAGTCATCTGTATTGTGCCTGCGCTGGGCAGGTGGTAATTTACTAACAACCTTCAGTTATATCAATAACATTAACTAAAAAATAGTAGCTATAAAATGATTTTTATAGGCAGAATTTAGCTTTAAGTAAATTAAAATAGAGTTGATAATTGTAATATTTTTCCGCATAGGGTGGCCACAAAAATGTTACATTATGTGTCATAAACCTATTTAAAGTTACTTTTCTGATTTTTTTCTTTGTAATAACATTAGATTAAAAATAATTGTATCAAAATCTACATTTATTTGCACATAAAACGATTTTTATTGAGATATAGATATCGGATTTAGCAGAAAATAATAATTTTATGAACTTTATATATAATTGCATAAATTTGCAATTATGCAATAATAAGCTTGATATTAAAAGTATATATATTACACCCATGACTAGATAATTAAAAATTGCATTGAAAATTATATTTGTATAAAAAAATTTATTGAAACAAAAGGAATCATAAGAATATTCTCAATTCCTTATATGGTTTGATCTTTAAATAAATCAATACAAATACTTTTTAAATTATTAAAAAACAGTTCATTTATGAGAAATTTTTGTCAAAATTTTATTATATTCACATTGCTGAAAATGATATTGATACATCAAGTAAGATGATGAGATATATTTAAAAAAAATATTCAACTTCTCATGGTTACCATTGTGTTACATTTATTATATATCTATTTCAATAAAAATTTCATTTAAATTTTCTTAAAAAAAGGTAGAATATAATAGCTTTATTCTACAGTAAATACAAGATCGATTAAGAAAGCTACGAGAAACCAATTGGTTTCGTTTATTAAAAAATCAAGATGCTAATTCGACAGATCAAATTTAGGAAATTTATGATGATAATAAAATCTTTCCTAAATATTCAATAAGATTGCTATTAATTCATATTTAGAAACAAATATATTTTTATATACTGAAAGATATTTCTCATTCCTTGCATGCATTCGATGTATTTAATATATTTAAATATACAAAGGTTATCAATTTTAGTTATAAATATGTTGACAAAATTATTAAATTGATTCAGAAAAAAGGAATTATTAGATATGAGATAGAATTTTACGAGGTGAGAATTTAT
>SGJC01000288.1:0-17078 GCA_009887335.1 Henneguya salminicola | reverse complement strand
ACAGAAATCCAAATTACGCCGGGTCCTTAAGTAAACTTCAACCGCTAAACTATTACCTCTGATAACCTTACCTGATTTAAAACAAATCTTAAGATTTGAATATGTTAGATCATTTCTGAATTATTCAACTGCCAGGATTCTATAACTTACATATATCCCGAGATAGGAATAACAATCTAATTAACTGATCCGTACACCTAATCTCTTGCTTCAAAGGAAGATGTCTCATTTGTACATTAGCTCGAGGTTTCTTCGTTAATAAAAGTAAAATAAGTTTTTATTTTCTTATTTAATAAATAAAAGATTAGTTTTGATGAAGACATCACCAACTTTGATAGACAATGAAGCTAGTTTTAATTTTTATAGACAGCTTTTCATATAGTTTAAGACCATAATATTATAAAGCTCATTTATTAGGATTTAAACAAATACAGAAGCGTAATGTGCAAATTAAAAATAAATTAGAGTTTTAGATGGTAACTAGAGCATATGTATTTTAATAAAGAACGGTGGAAAAAAAAGTTGACATATTTTATTTTTTTAAGATATACCTGAATTTATTCAAAAAAATGTTAATATAATATTTTTTTAAATCATTTATCAAGAACCGCGTGTATTAAGTAAAATATTTCTCAGACAAGCTCCCAATCATTTGGGATCAATGAGTTGGCAATCATCTGTTTTGAAGTATGATGAATATATCAAAGGAAGATAATATCAATTTATTTGAGATATATTCTTACCACATTAAAATGTTTTTATTAAATTTTAAGAAAAACCCAATTTTTAAATATGATTCATCTACTTTCATGTTATACTCATGCATTGTTTAAAATTTTTTTACTTCTGTATTGTATTGAAAATCTTATAAAAATTCTAATTTAGTTCTTGAAGAAAGATGAAGTACCAAAGAAAAAAATATTAGTGGATGCTTCCGTGGCGACTAATGTATTTATATATTTAACACTAGGTTTTTCTCTTAAATAAAGAAAAAGAACTTGTAATTGGCAGAAAAGAATATAAAACGAAAAATACCGATGAGCAGTAAAATTATTTTCTCCTATTTTATAACATTGAGCATACAAATGAAATCTAAATATTCACATACGTCTTAAATTACTTTGACTTCGATTTTTTTGATTGAAAATTTAGATTTATTTTTTTATTAATTCTAATATCGAATATTTCAATAAAATCATGAAATAAAAATATAAAAATAATTTGAATCGAAAAGGCTTCTTCCGCCATTGATTCGATTCATTCCGATTAATTTGTAAACATTAAGGGTGAAGTCGGTTTAATAGTATTTTCATTTTATTATTGTTGATAGGATTGATAATCGGCCACAATTAAAGTCATAAAATGGCAATTTTTATATTTGATATTGTAATAAAGTAGCTTATAGAACTCACGATTTTGTAAAGCCATGTAGGAATTGTTATTTTTCAATGGGATCGGTAAAGCTACGGCAATGCAATTCTGCGTATTCTTGTTACAAACTGTCGATTTTATTCCAATTATTATAATTTTGGGAGGATAAAATAATACCATTCTCACATCAGGAGCATTTGCTTACCTATTTTTCATTTTAATTATCCTTAATCAGTAAAGGACTAAACGCCTTTTATTTTGCCAGCGTACTATTTCTGATACATATAATATCGAAAAGGTACATTTAAACCAGTTAAAAAAATTTTAAATAACAATTATTTATTTAAATTAAAAAAATCGATTTAGTTCCTTTTCAATTTGATGAAAATACTAAGAAATAAATTCCTATTTATTTCAGATTTCACCAAGAGTATTAATCATAATTAATATATTTTAGAACAATTGCCTAAGTATTTCAAGCGGCGACGCATGCGCAGGCAGACTAAAAAATTCACCTTTCTTACTTCCCTAAAACCTTTATGCTCAATGATTTTTTATATTTGCCCACCGTCCCCTTTTTCTGTTCATCAAATTTTACCACAATTCAAAATATGGCATAATAAATGTAATTATGTTTTCCATAGAGTGCATAGTTGAGTTAGTAAAATTAAAAAATGAGTAATAAAAAAAACGAGGAGAAAAGCTAAGACAATGACACGATTTAGATTTTAATAAAATCAAAGGCAAAAGTCACCATTATTAATTATACACTAAAATTAATCAACAAAAAATATTTTTACAAATATAAAAACCGTGGCTACCCCCTTTTAATGTAAGATTAACAGCGCATGCTATAACCCTGATTAAATTGTTCATTTTTTATCAAAATGATTTTTTTTACTTTTTATAAATATGATATTATCATATAATATATTAAGAGATTTTAAAATAGCGGCGAAGTGTGTCTTCATCCCCCGAGGGCGCGAGTTCTTAATAAATACTAAATGTCAAAACTTATAGAATTTTATCATAATGTGCTCTTTTTCGATGAAAAGAGGAGTGACAACAGAATTATTCAACTAAAAAAAAGCGTTTTTGAAATATTTTATTAAAAATTAAAGCGGGGTTGGAATACGAAGGGATAGTATAGACTTATCAATTGAGCATAATATGTTCCGCCAATTTATAAAAATTATAATCAGGGCGTAAATATAGGTTCTAGAACAGAAATGTTCAACATACGACCTGAGAGACATTAGTTTCATCTGATGTCAAAATATTATTATAAAAGGAATTTTTTCTAAATGCTACAATTTATTAATAAATGGTTATGGAGCAGTTTGGTGTGATTAAAAAAGGACACCTCTAATTGTTTTGCAGTAAAAGGATTAAAATTGTAGAAATATGGCATCTAGTCAGGAAGCTACCATGGGCTATTCAAAACTACTCATGATCAAACCGAATAAAAGATCAAAGTAATAGAGATTAAAAAAAGTAACCTCCCTAACAGTGGATGAAATTTATTGTCATAGAAGGAAGATACCGCAGACATAAATATTTTCGGATATCAATAAAATAAGGGGAAAAAATAAATGCAAAACAATGCATTTTAAAATATTTTGTTTTTTCGTGCCGAATCGAATGCGTAAATCTTTACTGGTACCTTTCAAGACTAGCTTGACGATCAATCTTTCAGTTAGCGTTTAGCTGACAGATAGGTAGGAATTACTTTAAAGATCAACGGTAGCGTGGAGATTCACGTTCGCTAAACATGACGCCCAGCCTTTTCTCTCAATAGATGTAGTATTACTGCTGGATGAGACATATAAAATGTCTTTGTATATAAAAAAAAGTTCAATGCAAATGAATACACTCGGTTTTGTTGTATATAGTTTGTAAAACGATTTTTTTCCCTACCAAAAATGATATGTTCGTATAATATCGTATAAATTCGGTATCTCATTTTCACACTTTGTATTAATCAATGCGCACACTCGAATCTAAAAATGATGTATAACTCTACATTTTGCTGTTGTTCTCGGACTGGATGTGTGAAGCCTTACTAGTCTCTTTTATAAGGGGCTCCACCGTTTACCATCGGGTCTCGAATCAGACGCCAGATAGTCCCCACTTCAAGATTTAGCGATAACGCGGGGGGGGGGGTTCTCACCCACTAAACGTTCTATCCAACCTCTTCCTTCTATAAACGCAGTGCCCCAGGGGTATGGGCTCTGTATAACTCTCCATCCCTCATGTTTTATGTGCATTCATTTGTGTTTTATGGAGACTATTTCAAAACGTCTTCGCCGCATAAAAAAAATTCCGGATGTATATTAAATTTTAATGACAAATTATTGTATACTAACATAGAATTTAATTACCTTTTTTCATTTTTTAAATTTAATTATAGTTTATGCTTTCGATTTAATTTTGATAAAAAAAATAAGGAATTTATAAATTAACATTCATGATAGAAATGCTCAAAATTAGGTTTGAATTAATTTAAAAATTAAATTTTTCAACATTTTGTTTTTTTTCATTTATTCAGAGGGTCTGTTACAAAATTAATTAAAATGCAAGAAAAAAATAAAATTATATTACCCTTGGAACATAAAAAGAGCACTGATCTACCTGATAAAAAGAATAAAACACATATAAAAAAAAAGAGGGTGTTGATTTATATGAATGAAAAATAGTCCTTATCAACAGAACCTTTCTGCAGCAAAGAAATCACCACACATGCGCAAAATGTCCCAGTTATTAAGGTAATATAAATAATTATTGACGGAAGAGAAATATTGCTTTTGATTCTAAGAATGATGATAAAAGTTATCTGTTGAAAAGTTTTGAAAAGGTGTTAAATTTTAATAAATACCAGCTTTCGTGTAAAAGAGTAAAAAAACCTCCATCCCAGCTTAAACATACTTCTACTAACGATATTAACTGCATAAATAAATGCTATAACATCGATCCGATTTCTGACGAATCAAAGATTGAACAAGATCAAATTTCTGAACTCAAAGTTTATTTCATGTTTTTAATTAAGGTGCCATCTGATTCCCCAGTTAAGTTGACGACTTTTAAAATTTCAGAAACCTTCTGAATTTGCGGATAAAATTGAAAGTTCCATTGAGCAAAAATTACCTTTTCCCCTGTATTTAATTAAAATATATATTTTAGAACAGATATTCAACCGAAAGATAGGACCCCGAGAGTTGCCGAATATATTGAATAAAAAATAGATCACACAATTGACGTCAAACATTGAACCGGAGCTTCAAAATAAAGTCACAACTTCTGGATATAACTCTGCATGGTATATTTTTATTATCAATTAAGCAAAAAAAAACCCCGGCCTATTTCTGATAGCTCTTCAAAGTCAACCTAAATAGAATTTTATTTTACTACAATTTTGAACTAATATAAACAAAATAAATGTTAAATTCATTGGAATTTTTGAAATATTCATTCAAGATTCATGAAAAATATAGGAAATCTAAAAAAAAATCAATCAATTATCGCCCAATGTTCCTATTTTGAATCATGAGTTTTTTTCGCCCGTGTTTGGTTTCAAATTACATGAATGCATTTCTTAAGTCGTTCAGTTACCTTTTGTTACTTCCACGATTACTATAACAAAACATTCTATCAATATTCCTTATATATTTTTTCCATGTATTAGTTTATTGACAAATAGGACTGACTATTAATCTATTTGTTGAAAATAGTAAATGTGTCATAGAGAAAGATTAACAAATTAAAAAACGGTTTATTTCTTATAAACATAAAATATTTCACTTAGTAAATTGAAATTATTATTGGTTATGAATGAACACAACAAAGAGCAACGGTATGCGTAAATGTCTTATTGTTCCCGTTTAGCCCGGCGCATGCGTCAACCAAATACGTCAGATTTGGTTCCCAACAAACTACTAAATGATTAGATGTTATTATTAACATTAAATAGTCGGCAAAACTCTATATAAGCTTTTCTGGGCTTTTTGGGGAAGTTTTTGAATTTAATATTGAGAAAGATATTTTTATAAAATTATACAGCTGTGACGAGCATCTATTGATTGAGGAAGTTTTACCAATTTTAAAAGTTGGTTGCAATAATTAAATCATATTTTTTGGGTTTCATATCCATGGCTATTTATTTAATTGTGTATTTTGTGTTGACTTAATATGATTTGTAGTTATTTCAAATCTTTGATAAAAATATTGAAGATGAGACATTGTGTATAATATAAAATGTTAATTAAACAAAATTGGCGACGAATTAGCAAAATAAATTCGAATAAACCATGTGTTAATTGTGTAAGCTGGATTCAAAATGAAAGTTACTGCGTATAATAACGAATCGGAATGCTCCATTTTTTCCACTAAATGTAACAAAGAAAAAAAATGTTTACCTGCAAAAAAAAAGAATTGCGAATGCAAAGAGAAAGTTTAAAAATAATTAGGGTTTTATTTTAGTTTTTATTGCAGTTAACGGCTTAATTTGATTTCCCCGCAGTTGCGCAAAGCCATAATTTTGCAAAATGGAAATTCTTCAAATCTTTTATTTTTAAGCAAATAATGATAAATAACATGTTAATAATAATTACTTTAATTGGGTTATAAAAATTATTTTATTATTATACCACTCTCACGGTTACCTACCCCAACCAGAAGTTATTTTTAACATAAAAATTGATATTTAAAATTTAGTTAAAAAAAAACTAATTAAAAATACAAACAAAAATTCATGACAAAACCTAATAACAAATCAAGCCGAGACTAAAACTCTTTTCAAATTGAAAACTAACGATTCCAGCATGATTATATATGCGTCCGTAAAGATCGCAAAAGTTTTAAATAATTTAATTATTTACTCGAATTTTTTATTTTAGTTTCATTAATTTAACTTTGAAAGAGTTGACAACTACATTGGCAACTAATAAGAAAAATTACCCAAAAGGGTTTTATAAATTAAGATAAAAAAATGGGTTATAAAATTTCCATTAATTTCAACTGGTGTTCAAATAACTATTCTCGGTTCATTTTGACAGTGTAAAACTAACTCGAGAAACAAAAACTGTCTGGACTCCTTAGTAATGTCATACTATTTTAGGTTCGTTATGCATTGGTTGAGGCCTAAGAATGCCTTGCTTCAAATGATCAGAATGTATTTAATAGAAAAATGGAATTAAACCAAACAATATAAAAAATCATAACACACATTTTCATTTTATACTTCATTTTAACTTTATCACACTTAAAATCGTAAAAAAAATTAAAAATATTATTAAATTTTCACCATTGTAAGAAAAAAATATTTGCGGAATTGTCGTTTGCGGAATATTTGGTTCCCGATTAAAATAGCCCAGAATAAATTTTCTTATAATCTGCGCAAGGCTAATTAAGACATATTCTTGATTTTTTATTATGTTAAAAAAACGTATTTAAGCGCAAAATACTCAATCGAATATAATCATAAGAATGTTGTTAATTATTAAGATGAAAATCAAATAATTTAACATTGACAACAAATTGAAGCATGCGTAATGATCACAGTCTTAGAAAATTTTCCGATAAGTTAGAAATTTCACAAATATGTTTTTAAAATTATCGATATTTATAAATGGTAGCTAAAATAAATTGAAATTTATGTGACAATTGATACAATTGCAACGAATACTTAATTCTGTCTTATTACAAAAAAACTGATATGAAAAATATAGTAGAGTTTTATATTCTTCTCAGAGCAATCGATATTCAAATGAATGGAACGAAAAAATTCGGTAACACGTGGGATTAAAATGGACAAAAAGTGAGAGATAATGTTAAGTACTGATAAAATACAATAAAAATCAGAAACAAAATAAAAAATATTATTAACATCCTACAGATTTTCCACATATAAAAAAAATTGACAATGTGATGTCGGTCGCCATTTCAATACTTAATAAAATACAAAAAAGAATTTTGAAGATTCAATATTTTCAGAAATATTGTAGAGTCCATTAAAAATACTATAAGCTATAAACGGAATAGTTTAACAAAAGAAAACGTGTGGCACGCAAGACGAATTTACATGGCACATAATCTCACAAAATATTTTTCAACAAATCAAAAAGTGGCTATTTTTTGATAATTTTTCGGCGCTTAAGCAATAAAATTGTAAAAAAAATTATCATAAACATGGACATTTTTTTTCTTAACTTCTGGTATGTTAGGTTGGATAAACAACCTACGAGATTAATGTCAACCGTTCATAACTTCTTCTAATGCGCATGACAACTTAATTATTTTTGAAAATTTAACAAAGGAGAGATGCGCAGGCATTTATCATAAATTTAAAAAACTACAACGATTCCTTAATCCCATGGATGTAATAGCGCCGAATAATTTGTAAGTAAATACAATTTTTCAAATTTAACATCACCATATAGATATACGTAGTAATATATTTTGTGAATATTATAATTTTTCAAATACTATTTCTTCATTGAACATTAAATTCGAATAAGCAATGCGAAAGAAACAGTTGAAGACATCCACGAAGGGTTTCCATGTTGATAATCGGCATCGATATTTTCTAAATCATTTTTCTCCAATATTGGGATTGCTTTCTTTTACCGAATACCAAAGGCATTAATTTATCCACGGTCAACGAAAAACCTGAATGAACCGTAACTCTCTTCTCTTGCCCTCTTTGTATAAACTCAACAGCTATTTGTAAACGATTTTCTTTGAATACCTCAAAAAAAGCCCCGGTAAATCAGCATAAATATATTTGACAGAATATTTTTTTTTTCAATTCCCTTCAGCCTTATTTTCAAGTTATTAATCTCTTCCTCATTGGGCATATATTTATTTCCGGTTATTGTCTTAAATTAAAAAATTTTTCGAATCTTGAAATTTTCTACCGATTCATGCCGTCCAAAAAAAAACATGTAATTTACAAGTCTTTTATTATATTTTTAGGAATGTTGCAAATATATTGCCAGATCGATTGGAAGCCTTTTGGATCTTAGATCGTCAATTACTCAATAATTTTTTTTCAATTCAGCTTTTTTGGGACTTTGTCATATTTTTCCGTTGAATTTTCCTTTATTTTGTATAATTTTTGTTAATTTCGCTTTTTTCGAATAGTAACATCTGCAGAGGTATTATATTTTTTGAATATATCTCTCTTAGACTTCTCGTTCTTTATGTCTTCTATAATTTTCAATTTTATTTCCGTAGAAATCTATCTTCTCATTTTATATTATTTTAACAAAAACTAAGTAACATATAATAGCATTTTGTATCGAAGAGTAAAAAAAGGCTAAAAAAAAAGTAAAAAGAAGGAAAATATCTTTTAACACAAAATCTATCCATATCGTAGTTAACCATGAAGTTCTAAAACCTTTTCATATTTTAAAATCATTGTCAAGTAATTATGTTTATAACAGCTGTTTTATTTCCATCAATCGATTGATAGTTTGTTTTAGTGTAAAAAAAAATTTCATAAATTATTAATGAAAATTAATTGAAATATATATTTACAAAAATTGCTATTTTTTTAGGTTTTAAGATCAATTTCGTTAATTTTAATAACTCTTATAAAAAAAATATATTGAAAATTATAATATGGATTGTAGCATTTTGTTATGACAAAAATTTTTAATATACCAAAATCCATCATAAATAATGTAATAAAAGTACATTAGAAGAAAACTAAAATCCGATTAAAAAAAGGCGGGAAAAATAGATCCAAATATACAATGATGAAAAAATGACGCAAAAGAAATAATTGAGCGATTTATCACCTGGAAAAAAGAACAGAGAGATAACATGAAAGACACAATATAATAATACGTACATGTACACCCCATCAAATTTTGAATTATTTTCATCATAGCTCTAAGACATTAACATGGATATCATAAAAGAGAAAAAAATGATGGTAATCTTTAAGAATAATTTAATGAAATTTTAATATAACTTTTATTTCTGTGGAAATTGATTGTTAAGCCTTATATTTACAACAAAACACATCATCTACAAGCATATCTAATTATAGGGGTTGGTTGGTTTCATGGAAGTATTTTTTCATTGTTTAATATAGTTTTGACACAATAGACTTATTTTTCATGCTTAAGACAATTATTGTTCCCGTGGGCCAATGTCCTAGTGGTACAGCGTCCCTAGGGAGAAGAGGTTGGGTGTGACGTTTACTGGGTGAGACCCCCACACTACCCATGAATCTTGGCAGTGGCGCCTGCATTGGGACAGACGGGGGGCCGTGAAGCATCTCTCGAAAGAGACCAGTAAGGTTTTACACATCCAGGCTGAGTACAAAAAAAAGACAATTATTGTTCCAAATGTAATCAAATTACAAAAGACAATTTTAAATAAATTAAGTTATGATAACTGGTAGGGCACATTTATAAAATAACGTTTTTTAAATGCGTCTTGGTTAGAGATTGCACGGGTTTAAATAATATTATTAATTTTTAAAAGTAAAAAAAAGTTGATTGAAATTAAGAAATGTATTGAAGAATAATTTTAATTTTCCCGCCCACCCCTATAAACATCCTTAACAGTTAGAAAGGAGGTTAAATCGGAAGAAGCCATGATAAAATTTAAAAAGAGAATGATAGAAAAAATACTATCAGACAAACTGTCTTATTAGGAAAAGTTAGGGTTTATAAATTTTTATAACCAATTACAAAATAATCGATAAAATAATAGTTTTTTTTACAGATGACATCTTGCTGATAATATATCCTAGTATAATACAAAAATATCGTAGTTGATGAAAATTAGGCATTTTTGTTCGGCTAAAATTATGTAGCAGATTCAAATATTTGTGAGTGGTGGAAACACTTATTGTAGAACAGTGTCATAATTAAATATGATAACTCAAATGTGATGAAGGAGAGATTTTCCAAAGGGTATAACAGAATTTTAAACGCATGCGCACGTTTTTAAAGAAAGTAAAATTATAGTGCGACGGAAGAACATTACTCGGGAGTTAATTATTTTTTTTATCGAATGCATAAACGAATCTATTATCATTTATCAATATCATGCGAAATAATTTAAAATTTTATAAGAAAAGCTATCTCAAATATGCAGGGGGATATTTCAAGAATTCCCATTGAGAAAAAATATGGGAAAAGCAAAAAAAAGTTGCCTAAAATACATTCGAACGAAGCCAAAAATTAGTAAGTTACATGCAGCAAGATAATATTTATATTTTTGAAAAATTCTACGTTCAGCAGTTTTATAGTCTTCATTACACCCTAAGAGAGAAAAAAGCAAATGCCATTTTATTCTCTTACGGGGTCGTTTGTAAATTACGTCACACTTTAGGACTTAAGGTTAATTATTTTTTTGCAGAACATTACAAGGGAAAAAGGATATCAAAAATTTATATTTTTGGTGTTGCGTAATTTACCAACGACCTCTTATCGATATGTTGTATTCAAAATAGTAGTCTATTTTTTTATTATTAAAACTACGAAAAATCAATTATTTGAATTAAAAAGAGGAAATATTTATTTTTTTGATAAAATATTGAAACTAGTCTAAACTCGGATCTATTTTAATGTGGTTTTTTAGGCAATGTAAATGACCAACATTTTAGTTTTACTTATCTGTCAAGGCGCATCACTTTACCTACAGAGCTCATAATATTGAAAATACAACATACAAAGAGAATTGTTGATAATTTTAATTTTTTGCCATGACACACGGACATATGGATAAAAGCTCAACCCTCTTTTTTTCTCATAATCTTGAAAAACTGTCTAAAACACTTAGAGAAGCGTGTGTATGTTTTAACATTATTACGGGAGCACATTCACATATAGGAATAATTAAAGGTATCAATAATTGAGAATAAAAACATAAGTTTTAAAATTAGGAGGAGATTTCTAGCGGAAATACTGTTCTCTTTTATTTTTAAAACAATAATTTTTTGCTTGATTACATTTGGTATATCCGCTTTTAAACAAACAATTATATTTTTATTTGTCAAAATATTTATTTATGGGATCATATTTAGAATAATAACCCCCCCGCTCGGCGGCGTCGCTAAAAAAATGAATGGCGATTAATTTTTATTTTTACCAAAATTTATGCTTCAATGAGTAATAAAATTATTTAAAAAGTATAAAAAGTGATTTAAATTACTTATCTGGAATATATTATTCATTTAATGATGTGTAACATGTTTAAAAAATATCGTTTGAAATATTTTTTAGCGGCGCCGCTAAGCGGGTGGTTATTATTCTAAAGATCAACCTATTTATGTCGCCTCAAGTAGTGTTTATTAAACAGATGGCCCAAAGAGCTGTGTTGTTGCACTAAAAATTGCGCAGAGATCCTGTTGTTCTAACACATGGGGCATAATTGAAGTGGGGGGGGGGTCAAAGATATAATACAACTCCATACATTTTTATGAGCACGAGCAAATTATCGGGTGTTTCCAGCACGCCAAGAACTAAGCCAAAATTTCAAAAAATAGATTGGAGTAACATAATAAATAAACATATTGCGAATGGGATTATATTTTACGAAATAGAAATATTTAAGAAAGAAAATACTAACAATACGCGCATGATCAGATATAAATGCAAGGGGGTCATATTTGATCATTTAGCCGAAGTGGTAGTTGGTTTTTATTTCGGTTAAGCTGTTGGTCTATCACAAAATATTAAGAATTTATGTCGGCCTGCAAGTGCGAAAAGGTTAAAGAATATTGTACCTAATTGGTTTATATTTAACCTGTCTTCATGTAAAAAAATAAAAAAATTCAATCAAGTATCAGTTTCTAGCACCTATTTTGTTTTATATAATTTAACTAATAAAATGGGTGCAAAAAAATAAATATTTGAAACAGGTAAGAAGCTAATCTACATTTCATAAAACATTAAGTTGAACAACACTGGGAAATTTAATAGAAATGATAAAAAAAGACAAAACATGTTATAAAATGAATCAATTTGTTAAGAAAATAATTATTCATTGAAGATAAAGGCTGGCATTTTATATTTAGTGTATCGCGCACGCGCTGGTATTATTTTATAATTAGTTTCCTCTCCCCTCCTTTACAAACAAACCTGTTGTTGTTGTTGTCAAAATTGACTTCATTTGATTTCATAAAATTAGCAAGTTGATATATCGGTAACAATAACTGCTATTACTGCAAGAAGGCTTATAAAAAGGGAAACACTGTTTTGTCTATAATTGGGTGGTTCTCTAATTTTCAGCATATTAAAAGGATTTATGGGGTGGAACAAGGTAATATATAATTTTAAACTATTTGTTAAATTCTAAGAGGATTAATTATAAGCATTTTTGTTGATTATGGCTTTTTCATCAAAATAAACCTTTGCATCACATTGGTAACGCTCATTAAAAATAAAAAAATAATTCGATTTGATTGGTCAAATATATAAAATGGATTATAATAAATATTTTTATAACAATTGAAATTTTACAATTCACGTGCAATCTGTTCATTCAGATGTATTAACAGTTATAATCAAATGAATGAGCGAAAAAAAACGCCTAGTAATTTATATTTAATTAAAATCGAATATTTTCAACATAAATGAAAAATTTTAATAAAAATGATAAAAAATTGCTGCTTTATTTCTTTATACGCATGCCCGTAGAATATTCTAGAAGCTTTAAAGAAATTGCTAGAATAATATTTGAGTATTTAAGACCGCATCCGCCGAACTTTTCACATTGTTTGCTAATTTATCTTTTGAGTTAAGTGACATGACTTCAAAACTTGCAATTGGAATTGATTTAGGAACTACTTATTCGTGCGTTGGTGTTTTTCAACATGGAAAAGTTGAAATTATTCCAAATGAACAAGGAAATAGAACCACACCTTCATGTGTTGCGTTCACCGATACAGAGCGGTTAGTTGGCGACGGGGCCAAAAACCAATCCTGTATGAATCCTGTAAACACGGTGTTTGATGCTAAACGACTCATCGGCCGCCGTTTTGATGATAGTGTTGTTCAATCCGACATGCGACATTGGCCTTTTACCGTAGTGAACGAAGGAGGGAAGCCAATGATTTCTGTAACCTTTAAAGGAGAAACCCAAAAATTTTGTCCTGAAGAAATTTCCTCAATGATTTTAAATAAAATGAAAGAAATTGCAGAAACCTATCTCGGATATAAAGTTAGCGACGCTGTTGTTACTGTCCCTGCATATTTTAACGACTCCCAGCGACAGGCCACAAAAGACGCCGGAATTATATCTGGTATTAACGTCCTTCGAATTGTTAACGAACCAACTGCTGCGGCTATCGCTTATGGTCTAGATAAGAAACAAAAACCTGGCGGTGCAAATATTCTTATTTTTGATCTTGGAGGTGGAACATTTGATGTCTCAATCTTAAATATTGAAGAAGGTGTTTTTGAAGTACGATCAACCACCGGCGATACTCATCTTGGGGGTGAAGATTTTGATAGCCGCCTTGTTAATCATTTTGTTGAGGAGTTTAAACGAAAACACAAAAAGGATATCACGAGTAACAAAAGGAGTATGGGGCGATTAAGAGCCGCAAGTGAACGAGCAAAGCGCACGCTTTCTTCTAGCACAACTGCTAATGTTGAAATTGATTCATTGTATGAAGGAATTGATTTTTACAGCACCATCACTCGAGCTCGCTTTGAAGAACTAAATTCTGATTTATTCAGACAAACTCTTGAGCCCGTTGAAAAGGCTTTGCTTGATTCCAAATGCTCTAAATCACAAATCGACGAAATTGTTCTTGTAGGAGGTTCTACCAGAATTCCTAAAATTCAAAAATCTCTGCAAGACTTCTTCGGGGGGAAAGAACTTAATCGATCGATTAATCCAGATGAAGCAGTTGCGTATGGTGCAGCTGTCCAAGCCGCTATTCTAGGAGGAGTTCAAGATGACGTTATCAAGGATGTTCTTTTACTTGATGTTGCTCCACTTTCTCTTGGTATTGAAACTGCAGGAGGTGTAATGACATCGCTCATTAAGCGTAATACTACTGTCCCAACTAAACAAACTCAAACATTTACTACTTATTCTGATAATCAGCCTGGTGTATTGATTCAAGTTTTTGAGGGAGAGCGAGCTATGACTAAAGATAATAATTTACTTGGAAAATTCGAATTGTCCGGTATTCCACCAGCTCCCAGGGGTGTTCCTCAAGTAGAGGTTACATTCGATATTGATGCTAATGGAATATTAGTTGTCACAGCGGTCGATAAAAGTTCGAGTCGCTCGCAAAATATTACAATTACTAATGACAAAGGACGGTTGAGTAAAGAACAGATCGAAAAAATGGTTAGTGATGCCGATAAGTTTAAAGCCGAGGATGAAGTTTTGAGAGACAGAGTAACTGCTAAAAATGAGCTTGAATCTTATGCTTTTAGTGTCAAAACTGCCATGAGTAATGATCAAATTAAATCTAAAGTTACACCTGAGGAAATTACAACGGTTCTTGATAAAGCTACTGAAGTTCTCACATGGCTAGAAAAGAATAGTTTGGCTACCAAAGAGGAGTTTCAAGCTAAGCGTCAAGAACTCGAACAGATCTATAATCCAATCATAACTAAAGCTTCTGGCGGTCAAGCACCTCCTCCTGGTGGAATGCCAAATTTCCCTGGTGGATTTCCAGGAGCTGGAGGTTTCCCTGGGGCGGGGGCTTCACCATCAGGTGGGCAAGCACCTAGCTCATCTGGACCTACAATTGAAGAAGTTGATTAATCTAATTATTGCTTAGATTGTATTTTCGAATTTACATTCGTTTATTTTTTTATATATATTTCTTACTCTTTGTTGTGCCATTAACATTTCTTTCATTTGTTTTCTTGTTTCTCATTCGGATCCCATTTTACGCTTCATCTCTTTGTATTCTGATATATATTACTTCGATAACATCTTTCATTTCTCTTATAAGCCAGCCATCATATATTGGCAACTTGTGTAAAAGTGTGTGGATTGTGTCTTTAGTTAATTTTGAACAAAATAAATACTCTTGTGTTGTTTATCTTTTTAAGTTCACATAGTGCCCTCTAGTTTAAAAAACTGTTATTGTTTTAAGTAAACAAAATATAAAAATAAATTTTCATTAATATATGTATAACCTTGCATCCAACACAACATTGGTAATATTCAGTGAATTATTCATAATAATTTATTATTAAGAATTATTATATATTCTCCATTCATAAAATCTAATCATTGGATAGTTATATACTCCTGTTATAGTATAAGATCGCTTTTTTGTCTTCTCAGGATTTAACTAAAAATTCAAAGTGTCATTTAGTTAACTCTACAGATTGTTATTCCCATTGAATTAAGTTAATGGATATTTTTACATTTTCATTAACTAAAACTTCTAAGTCAAAAAATACAATACTTTTGATTTTTATACATTATAAAAGGTTTTTACGAAATACTGAATCGGGTTTCAAAATAGTCCCAATCACAAAAAGGTCCCAAATTGGGAAAAAAAACAATGAATAAAAAATAAATAAATTTAATTCAAATTCAAATTCAACAGAATAAGAAATATTTCCAGAGCGTATTCCAGTGGTTAAATTCCAGAAATGATGATCTTCATCTTTCATCGCGGCAATAAACCCAAATATATTTGGATGTGCATTTTGAAATTTACTTCCAAGTCTGCGATTGTACCGTTCTAGGCAATTGTTTGTGCGCGAGCTGATGATTTCTGTTTATCGTTCGTTTTTCCATAACCTAGGCGGATATTTCTTAAGCCATATTCGGGTGAAATATTCCCAAGATTGAGGCCAGTTTTGGTGAGTAAGACCTTAAGATTTTGAATCTCTTGCAATTTTAATTGAACAATTATTGAGTGAGGTAGCTCGCAATAAAAGATTCATTTCTTCTTAACATTAATGCCCGAACACAGGGGACAAACAAATTTGGGGAAAGATTAAAGCTCATAACAATCAGACACTGGAGAAATGGAGGAGGAGTCACACGAAAAGTTGCATCGATAAATAGTTCGCTTTCTATCCGCAAAATCGCTAACCCCTCCTCCGATGACAACATCAAAAAGCGTTGAAATTCGCCGTCAATGTTCACTGCCAGAGAGCGTTGCAGAAAACGTCTTCCGGCGATTGTGGAATTATGCGGTTGAATTTCGATTGTCAATAGCGCCTCTGTAGATGGTCCTCTTAGATATCCTATTCTATTGTAAACTTGATTTCTTGATGTAATTTTAATTTCAATTGCTTTATATTTTTGATTTAGGAAATGGAGTAGTGCTTGATATATTTGATTGGGATATTTTGACAAATCCTTTGAAGCATTAACAAGATATTCATTTTCGTACATTTTTTTTTTTGATTTCTTACACGTGGGAATCCTTGTTGGGTTTAGTTTGCCAGATTTGAGGATTAGTTTTGCCTTGCCTTTTTCTTTTTTTGAAATTTGCACATTTATAATGCTCTGTGCTGTTTTAAACGCTGCTCCGATGATAGACAAAATTATCTAAAGTCTTGACAGTTATCTTTATGAAAAATAGATTAAAAAAATTAAATGATTTAATAATTAAATTTATTTTCCCTTTTCCCGCCAAATTGAAATTCGGACTATTTTGGGATCAAAATTGAGGAAACCGTTTTATATTCATCTCGTTCAATAATTTTTTTCATTTTCTCAAAATTTTTTATTTTTAAAAGCTTGAATTCAATTTCTTT
>SGJC01000287.1:0-29645 GCA_009887335.1 Henneguya salminicola | reverse complement strand
TTTTTGTTTTTTTTTGTAATTGGCCTGGATGTGTAAAACCTTACTGGTCTCTTTCGAGAGGGGCTTCACGGTCCCCCATTCTGCCCATGCAGACGCCAGGTAGGCAGCACTGGTATGATTCAGCGGTGGTTTGGGGGTCTCTCCCACTAAACATCACACCCAACCTCTTCCCTCTAGGGACGCCGTACCACAGGGGTATTGGCTCGCGGGGACAATTCGTTAGGTGAATACGTTTTAAGGTTCATGCAATGTAGAAATTTTAATACAATCAGAGCTGGTGCATGCTTCCACGCTTTCAAATTGTTATTATTTGAACTGCTTTGCTAAATTTATACAATTGTGTGGATACATATAAGAAAGAATATTTATTGAAAACCCTTCCCACAAGTTCTGAGCATGCTCTAGGTTGATGGAGAAATAAAAGAATTAGAGATATTTTTTTGAATTTTTCATACTTAATAAACTGGGAGAGAATTATTTGACCTAATAATGTTGTAAAAATTGATGAAAGCCTGTTTTGTAGAAGGAAACGTATTGTTTGACGTATTTAGGGCAACTAGGGTTTATCGGCTGTAGCGGCAATTAACGAAAACGAAAAACATTTTAGGGGAGATGAAAAACTGATCTAGAGGCAATTATATCAAGGAATGTAGGTGAAGGATGAAATTTGTGACGAATGGATGTCGAGAGTACAGAAATGGAGAATAGATCAGTTACTGCGCCTAAGCGACAACTTGTGAATAACGAAGGTTTTCATACAAATAGAAACAAATCCAAGTCGAAGGCATGTAAAAGAATTCTCAAAAATAAAAAAAAGAGCTATTTAAATTGTCATTTGTCTGAATATATAACAGAAAAACGATGCTATTATCAATAACATTTCACCATTTATCGTTACATGGAATTTGCATGGTGTCATATGGGCGTCAGATATATTGCGCTTATATGTGTTTAAATGGCGTCAATCGATGTAATATTTGTGTTTTTAAATGTTTCACAGCCATTTTTTGGCTTTCCGCATTTAGAGATTCGTCGATTAAAATTTGATCCAATTTCGTCAAAATTAAAAATTAAACAAAAAAACAACAAACTAGCTCTGAATCCCTTAAGTTGGATCATCTCGCTTTTATTTAATTTTAGCAACTAGCAATTATAATATCAATAAATGAAAAAGATATATTTGTTAACCTAAAGCTCATTTACCATAAAGAGAAGGAAGTTAATAGAGTTACCAGAGGTTGGGAAAAGAGAACTAAAAATCATCCATAAAAAGTAATAAAAATCGAGCAGTCATTATAAGATCAGAAATTCCTCTGAATCCGAAGAATATCACCGATATAACTTTTTTTTAATTTTAAATGGAAAATAAAACTAATTAAACCACCTATGCTTGATATTTCAATGAATTAGTCAAAAAAGCAAAAAAAAATATTCAATGCACTGAAATATATTTACGGATTTTTGTGATCATTTTGCAGCCGTTTTTTTTTCTTAATGGCATGTAGTAAAAATAAATGAAAAATACTATAATACTGTTAGCTTATGAACTATATTCCCCCCCACTGGCTTTTTATTTTATATTTGTATAAAACAAAATTATAGCAATATTTATTAATTATATAAAGAAAATTATCTCTCATAAATGTTAAGCAGTATTTTTTGATTTTCATAACGCTTACGAGCATTGATTATATTTGTAAAAGCATTTAAAATATGTTAAGTCAAATTATTTTTCTTTTTATATAAAAAATGATAAATTCCGATCGCCCTGCATATGACAACACAAAGACAGCAAATGTAGTTTTTAGAGATCAAATTTAATCAATTATATTGCAGTAAAAGAGGTTGGAAAAAATCAAGGTAAAACTTAAGGATTGTGACTTCGTTAACGCATGCGTGTTATAAAATCTTTAGTTACTACTTTTAACGCTCATTCCTCTCTCAGAGTATTTAAATTAAAATATTAAATGCAGTTTATTAATAAAATTAGTGAAATCAAATTGTTTAAAATAAAATTGAACTACGCAGAATCGAATAATGATAATTGTACTATCCTAATTTAACCTTTTTAATATATCAAATTTATCCAAATATTAAAAAATTAAAGCGTTCTTTATATCATGCTAAATCTTGTTGATGAGACATTCAGACGCAAAGCTTAGTCTTGACATAAATTCTGCCAATTTCAATAGTTTATACCTACATCTGATTTACTGTTCTGTGATCAAACTGATGCTGTTGTAAGTTGTGGTAGGCCCCCCCATTTATCAGATATAATAGTAGTCCCCGACTCAATATATCTTTGTATTTCTTTTAACAAACATACTTCACTGGGGTCTGAAACAAAAACTCGAAAGATCTTATACGGTTTTTCTCTTTGAATTCCTCCAAAAAGCCAGCCGATAAGACCTATCAGTCCTAAAACATTATATTTCCTTTTAAAAATTTTAGTTTCGACAATAAGACATGGACCCTCAACACAACCTTTGATACTTAGCAGTCTCGCCATGCCCACTTGTCTAAAATAATTGATAATATTAACTAACCAAATGAAATTGAAATAATCGATAACCGTTTTTTTTCATACTTATTTTTTGTACGCTGTCATTGATGCGGTGTAATTTCATCACCAGAAATATTTCAACATTATTCCATCAACAAATGAAATTTTCGAGTTTTCAACAAATGTTTCATTGGTGGGATTAGAGCGAATTTTGCATTCTAGACAATTATATCGAGAACCAATTTATTATTAGAATTACAAAATCACTATCTGTTTCGGAATTGACCCAAGTTTGCATTGTTAGATTGTTACCGCAATTACAGCATATATTCTGCTTTCAGTACCCCTATTCATGTCAAGAACTATATTTTTCTACTTTCTGAAGATGCAATAGATTTATATAAATCTAGGAAATTTAATCCGGTAAGGTCCGCCATTATATTTCCGAATAACTGCTAAAGGTTGCGAAGTTGCAATCCTTAAGTTATTACAAATTCAAAAATAAAATTTAGGATTTTGATTTATTCTTGATTATAATAAAATTAGTTTTGCTGGCTTTTTTTTAGCTTTCCGCAAAAAAACTTAAACTCTCAGTATGTATTAAACGCTGCTATTTTTTGTTATATAATTATTTGGGAATAAATAAATTTTAATCAAATATTATGGAGGCAATAAAGATATAGAAAGTCGTCTCTATCAAAAACATGTTATAAGTGCGACTGCGCAACCGGCACAATATTTCTTGGTGTTTCAAAAACAAATGTGATATTTTAATTCAAAAATTTTTAATGCCAACAATAATATGTATGTATTTAAAATTAAAAGAACGGCACAGCCCACCCCCTCGTTAGAAAAATCAAAAGTGAATCCTATGTCTTATAAACACCTCTGGCATGACGGAACGTGATATTGGCATCGTTACATAATAAAGTTGTAAAGATATAACAGTAAGGGAGAGAATTTAACTGACCTATTCGTTTTTTAAAAGCGGAACGTCATATATTTTTTTTTTATTTAACTTGCAACAAAGATACGCATGCCCAATGCTAGTTTATAAACAATTTTCAGACGACGTCGCTGCAACAATATAAAATTTTGAATGTGATTACTATTGATACAATATTCTATCATGTCGAATATAGATTATATAATCTCGTATATATGACTTCTATAAATATATTGGCCTCTTTGGCGGTTTCAAATTTCTTTTCCCAGTTTAGATGAATATTTATGCGATCAAAATGTGTGTGACCATGAATCAATACCGTCTCCAGAACGTAAAAACTCCTTCAAGCTCTTGTCGTTTTTGAAATCATGAAGTAGTTCTTAAGTTATCGAAAAAACCGTTACAATTCTAATTGGTTCGTAAACAATCGTTTTTTCGCCATCTATTATATATCGCGTATCTGGTATGTCTAAAATAACGGGCACGTGTCCAACAAGACTTTAAAATTAAAGAGGATGGTTAGGGTGATTTCTTATGAGATGTTTAAGCATACATTTTGCAGTTTTACGCTCTTGGTAATATTCGGAAAACTCAGTGACGAATGATTTTTTTATATTTAAGTGCATGAAGCTAACTCGTAAAAGGTGATGGTTCATTTGGGGGCGAAACTCGCTCTGCTTGGCTTCGATACATTAACTATAACAACAAAAACTCATCTTTTATTTTTTTTCCTTGCCTCATGCTTAATTCTCACTGATTTACCAAACACAATACCTTTCTGCGCATGACATTCATTTCCATTTTGTTTGTTTAAAAGCTGCTCGAAGATATGAACAAATACATCCTGTTCTACCTCCTTAATTTTTATTAAAATACACAAAACCTATCAGAAAATCTATTGTGATTATAACGATTCATTCATTTTGTTTCTCAACCCTTAAAAATTGCGCACTCTCGGGGACCATTAATTTTATATGAAATACAATTTTTCTTCTTAAGCCTTGAACAATCACAAAATGCAGAAGGTCTGTTGTAGATCTTACTAAATTTTAATCAAAGAAATGTGTTAAAAAATAAAAATTCACCCTAAATATATTATTTGAATTTTCACAACGTTTCAGGTGAACCATCAAAAATTTAGATGCCGAGATTTAAAACTATTTGAATTTATTGATATGTTGCAGTATTAATAAATAATTCAGCAAATGTTTTAGTTTTTTTGCCAGTTTTTTAATTTTATGATACTATTCCCCCAGAGCAAGTGCCTCTGACTTGGTAAAATGCATTGTTTTAGTTTTTACGCACGCGCCCTTTCGCGTTATAATATTGGGGATTCTTTTTTTCCGTATTTTCCAACACCTTAGATAGTTTGGTGTTTAACGAAATATTAGTTTGATTTACTTCATCCAGTTTACTTACCTTGCGGTTGTTTAGTCAAGTGGGTTTAGGAATCTTATTTCGGTTCCTCTTTTCAGTTTTTTTTAGATTTTAATATTTAGTTTTAGTTATGTTAGGGGAGTTAGTTATCACCCGTCCTGTGGTCGATATAGCTCAAGTTTATTTAACAACAATATTTTTATTTTATTCATATTTACAGTAGTTATGTAGTAAGAAGACAATTTAACATACACACGCGCGGTACAATGTTTAAAGCCTCACATAATTATCGCCTATGAATTTTTTTGTAAAAATTTAAACGAAGTCAAGTCTGCAATTAGCTCATTCTAATGCTATTAAATGCGCAAAATGAACTTTAAAAGAAAAAGAAAATTGTTTAAAAAATAAAGTATTTTAGCTTACTTTTAACAATTTTAGAGCTATCCGGGAATTTTGCAGTATGCAATCGGACTATTTTTTAACATAAAATAAAATAAATTATAACAACTAGAATACGATGAAATTTCAAAAAATATTGATACGGGTAGCTATCGGTTTACGACGATTCGTATTTCCGATGATTCACAATAATGTCTATTTTCAGCCTGCCATTTTTATATTTAACGTGCATTGCGCATTATCTTTACCTTGCTCATTTAAATACTTAGCTGCTTTGACATATTTTTTTTAAGGAATCCTGTTTTTAAAAATTCATCTGTTTCTTATTTTTTAAATATTGCAATGTTCTGATTACTAATGTAAAATAAAATTCACACCCCGGGATCTTTATGTATCTTGATATGCTTCAATCAATTATGTTTCGAACAAATCCTAGTCAGTAAGCTTTCTTTAGTGTCGAATAAAGACAAAAAAGAATTTTGTAGCGAATTTGTCATACTGCCGTGCGCACGCGCCTGTTATATAGACACAAGATGCATGGTAGCTTAGAAACTGCAATCGAAATAAGGATTAATTAAGCAGCTGGCAGACAGTTTTCATTGTTGTATGAATTCTTTTGGCATGCCTTTTTATTACCCATCCTGCTAAACAAGCCAATTATTATAAATATTTAAAATGGCACAAATTTTTTGCTGAAACATCACATTGAATCAACCCTATTAGAAAAGCCTCAATCTTAGGAAATTTATACGAATGTAAGCAAACAAAAAAACACGATTTTAATGTTTAAAACTGGAAAAAACAAAAATAAGTATATTTAGTTTTTAAGAGGCAAAATGATCTCTCTTTGAATATAAAACACCCATAGCCAATCCTTTAGTGGTTAAGCATTTTTAACGGGACGAGGTTGTGTAGAATGTTAGTTAATGAGAGCCCCATTATTTCGTTTATTTTGACAGTAATGTCTGCTTGAATGCCGTCGTGAACCCGAGGAGCCTCTATGAGCTCATCCTAAAAGAGACCAGGGAGAGACAACAAAAACTTTTTGAAACAGTTACACCCTTTATTTTAGTTTAAAAATTATTGAAATAGTGAGATTTACAATATTTAGCATATGTAGGGCAAAGGTCAATCATATTTAAATAAATTAGATAAACCCCACTAAAAGGATCATATGCTGTGTGCATTTTCTCTTTATCATAATAGGTTAAAAAAACTAAAGGTGATTTAAAAACTAATTCAGAATATAAATTCTTGAGTGAAATTACATAAATTAATTTAATAAAATTTGAAAAATACAAATAAAAGTGCGATTTTTTACACACACGAAAATTAGTTTTTAAATAAAAAAAATCGGTTTAAAATTACAGTTGCAATGTGACACGCACGTTCGCTCACTTTTTATGCAAATATAAGACTAGACAGTTAATCTTAATTTGTTTATAATCCGTGCATTTATAAATCTAAACTCGTTATTTATTCTTAAAGGATTACTGCCAGTGTCTAATTTTAAAAAGTAAAATTTCAAACTGGATTCGAGAAGGACAGAAAAGGCGGTTTAGCACAGAATTTAAAACCCATCAAATTAATCACCTTGAAAAAATGTAGCTTATAAACACTGGATATCTTTTCCAACAAAAATAAAAAACACAACCGAACATTATGAACTTCTTTATAAAAAAAGCATCATCAAAATTGACATTTTTTTAATAAAATTTCACTTTATATATTTTAGTCCCACAATTTGTATTTTCGAATTAATTATATAGTTTTAGAGCTTTTAATAAATCGAGTTTATTTCGGATGAGTATTTTATTAACAGGCGAAATCTAATTCCATATTTCCCATTATATTTGGGTTCATTTACCACCTTTTTTAATGAACGAAACTGCGGCACACATCGAGGAAATACCTCAATTAACTCAATTAGAACTATAAAGTGAATGTACACAGCGCAAAGTCAAAATTGTGGAAGCAATAGTAAAATGGATCAAAAAATCTATCTTTTTTTGCGAATATGCACGAAAATTTAGGAGCGCTCTTAAAAATTTTTAGTTATTTCCTTGTCATAAAATTGATGATAAAATTTTAAAATAAACATGAATGCTCTTGTTGGACATATCATTTAGCTAAATCTATTTCAAAAATTATAGCCAAAACTGAGTTGCATCCTGAACAAAACAGATAATTCCAAATTATATCATAGATTAGTTGATTACGAAAAAAACCGAGTGTTCACGCCACTTAAAATAAAATGTCAATTAAAAAAGAGAGAGCTTAAATAAAAAGAATACTCTTTAAAATTAATATTCAAACGAGAATCGACATTGCTACCTCCTTAGTCGATTGTTAGTAAAATCTTATGTGAGCCAACACTCCATTTCAGATATTCTGAAGGGGAAGAGTATTGGCGGGAAGCTTCCATGTAACAATTTCTTTTTATGCAGTAAGGATACAGGAAAGTAGATTAAGGTAAGTCATCATATTTAAACACCATTTTGAAAGAGACCATCTATAATATTTATAACCTCTCAATGATCACAAAAAGACAACTGTGAAGAGAAAGCGTCATGAATACAATAAAACAGAAAATATTTAATAAATTTTGCATTTACATTTTAAACACAATAATAGTTTTAACAAAATATTTCCTGGTTTTAGTCGTGTTCAAATAAAGACATGTGAGTGGGACAATAAACTAAATTTTAGCAAACTAATTTATTTAATATGAATTATGTATAAAACTTAGATCCACTGCTACCTGGAGGAGGGCGTTTTGGCTTTTTTCTATCTGGAGCAACGTTTTGAGAATTATTGGAGGAAATTCTTTAATTTTAAACATATAAAATATATACGTCTTAGTAGAACTGATTGACTCTGTCGGTTGATTAGAAATGTTAGTATTTTCAGCTTGATTTTTTAATGATGTATTTGACGAAGATCTTGGCAAGCGCTGAGGTACAGAGAGTGTTTTATTAGTTTTGGTTGATAATTTAGGAAGGTGTCTAGATTATTAACATTTAACGTACTTTAACGAAGCTGAAATTTCAAAATCAGCCGAATTAATAAATGTGTTTATTGTGTTTAATGCTTCTTTGCAACAATTATACATCCCAGTTATTTTTTGACGTTTTTCTAGAGCCTGTGCACTTTCTTTCATAAGATTTTGCTAAATTCAAATTTTATAATTTACAATGCCACCCAAGGAGTATAAATGAGCGGTTAACTCAGCCAGAATAGTTTTTCTCAACTATTTTGTCATAGAAAAAAAGATACAGGTACAATAATACATAAAACAGTTATTTTAGATAGATAATCTTGAAGATTCTTCACTGTAATATCAAGGTATGAATTTATAAGCAGCAAAATATATTCGACATTTTTATTAATTTCTACGTTTGCTGCGTCTTCCACATCCTTCTCAATTGAGCCCTATATGAAATTAAATTATTCTACGATTTCATCCGAACGATCAAGTTCAATACCTGCACTGACGAAAGCTTCCATCCAAGAATCCAAATCATCAATGTTATTGCAATGGAGATCAATAGACCGTTGATTTTTGGTTATGTTTCTGAATAATTTTTAAATTTATTTACTGTCCGTCCTTGCGGCTAATAAATATAAGGCATTTCTGCTTTGCAGTCATACTCTTGATTTTACAGTCTGACAATAGAAATTGATCTTTTATCTCTCGTTTCTAAAAATATCCAAATAGTCTATGACCATAGTATCCTTGTAGGCTATAAGAGTTTGCCCACGGAGGATAAAATAATATTCTTTATTGGATTTGACCAGACCCTGACCAGCGAACAACATCTGTCCTTGTTTATGTATTATTGAGTCTATCCCAGCAACCTGGCCACTTTTTTTATTACTCCTTCCTAAATGAACAGCGCTTGGATAATACAAAAAAGTTCTACTCATGCGTGGAAAGAAAATCAGGATGACTGGTGTTAATATGTTCCATTTGGGCTTCCAAAAAAAAGCTCATCTGATTTTTTGCTTTTTTGTTGCATTGGTTTACTTTTTGAGAAATAAAATGAACGATTTCGTTGTGTAAATCTGGAAAAATAGCGAACTAAAATAAATATATTTTCGATACAATTTGTTCTGCAATTTTTTCAACCATTAGTTGAGTCTCCTGATAAACCTCCTCTAAAATTTTAATAACAGGACTTTCTGAGTATCGTATAATTTGTTTTGTGACTGCCAAAAATGCGGCGCCAGGTGAGAAAATGCTTTGTCTAACACCTTGGGCATTCATAATAGCAACTTTAATGTATTTTTTCAATATTTCTGGTAAGGGTTCGACTTTTTTAATCTCATAGATAAATTTTTGAGATGTAAGTCTTGCAATTTTAGATCCACTAGATGGTTCATCCAAACCTACCACTTCATTCTGGTATCCTAAAGATGAATCTATTTCGTTTGCAAAAGCTTGAATTTTCCTAAATCCTAAAATAGGACAAAATACAGCATCAATGTTTTCGACGCAAACGCAGAATCATTTGACACATCTGTAAATAATTCAGGATTTCGATCGATTATTCCTTGCAATCTATTTAGTTCATCCCATATGTTCTGTCGCAATTGAGGCAGCGTGTCTCTAATATGTTGAGACAACTGCTGGTTTAGACATTTTTGGAGATATTTTGTTCCTAACCTATCAATAATTGCATGATATTTTGGATTTGACCGAAAAAATCTCATCTCAGATTCTTGTGCTGCCAAAATTTCCTTATTTCCTTCTATGTCCTTTTGATTTCGATTTACAATCCCGACAAATCCTATTCTAATCATATATAGCCATACCACGACTGAGGCTGTATACTCTATTATTTAAAATATCTAAGCAATCAGTGCCTTCGTTCATCATGTCAATTTTCGTCAAAACACCAATGGTCCGAAACTTTTGTGGGTCTACTTCTTGGGCTAATTTGAGAGCCTCTGAATTAGCCAGATCGATAACAGCCGGTATTACAGCAAGGATCAAGCAACTTGGATTTGATATAAATTGGACGATCATTTCCCGAATTTGTTTTTCTATATCTTGGGGTTGATCTCCGACAGGGACCTTGGTGAGGCCAGGTAAATCAATCAATGTAAGATTAAGAACTCAATAATATCTCGATAAAATTACCATGAGGCGAATATATCCGAAGATTAATGGGAATCGGCGATATATTTTTACTTTTACCAGTTACTCGGTCTGTTTCGCGTTCGATTTCTTTACGAATATCAAAAAAATTCGTGAATTTAGTATTCGGCGAATGTAAAAATTCCCCACATTCTAGGATAAGTACAAAAAAGACTCATACCTATGCCATTATGATTGATTAACTGAATAATCAGGGGTCGACGAGTAACAATACCAGAGCCCCGGGGTAAAAAATCTCTTTTAATAAGAGGATAAAAAATAAAAATATTTTTAATATATTTACCTTCCAACAAAATTTTCCAATACGCTACTTTTTCCTGCACTTTGTTCTCCTACGACTGCAATTTGAGGCAGATCGAATGGACATGCTATTGCAAGAGATGCAAACGTATCCTGTAATTTGTTAACAACTTCAATTAATTTTTCCATCAAATGATTATCGCCTAATCTTATAATTTGGCCGCTTATGTCATCATAATGACGGGTCTATCTCACTGCGATATAATATACTAATATAATTATAATTCTCGTAATTATTTAAAAAATAATATAGTTGAAAATGTTGGGAGAAAAGTTTAATTGTGGGATTAAAACATGCTAATGGGAGTAATGTAAAACGCATGAATATATTTTTTACAAATATTATTTATTATAATTTTAGATGGGTGATTTAAATAATTATATTTAGACAAAAAAACATTGGGTGTTTGAATAAATGTTAGATAGAATTCTTAACATTAAGCCGCATGTGCATGCGCAATACATATATCTTCTCAGTTATTTAATTGTGATTTTCTCTATTTTTTTTATTGAAATTGAATTTATATAAGTAAATGTATATTGAAATAATAAAATTTACAACAATTTAATTACATAATTAAAATAAAATGGGTACAAGTTAAAATGTAAAAATTTGCAAACTTCTGTCATAAAAAAAATTATTGAATGGAATGCTTGGTTAATTCTCAAACTGAATATTTTATTATCAAAGTTTCCGCCACCTTCTTACGCGCATGTGAGTAAAATGATAGTGTAACCGACATTATATCCAATTTTTATGACAAACAAGTACTCAATAATATTGTTCAGGGCCTAATTTAACTTTATCAGAAAATAAAATTCGTATTTCGGGATACAATGTGGTTAAAACCCTGCTTTCACTGAAGGAGGAAATGGATTTCTTACTTAAATCGTTTCAAACAATGCGCAAACTATATACTGCCTCTTAAACAGGCAATTCAAATAGTTTTTTTATTGTGTCCTATTTCATCATGTCTATATTATATCTGAATTATTAAGTTTGGAAATACGCAGAAAAGTTGACTAATTTATGTTGCCGTAAATTATATCAATTATCAACTCAAAATTCACATTATAGACTGGTATGGAATTGTATCGGGGATAAAGGGTAAAATGATAAAAGATACTGAATATTTATTCACCTTAAAAATCCTTAGTAAGAGGCGAAAGATAATACAATCTTAGGCACATTCTACTTGGAAAGGAAAATATAACTCAGGACAATCGTTATAAATGGCTTGTGTGAAATGTCGGAAATAATTGGGCGATGAATTCGAAAAAAGATTGGGATCAACGTGTAGATGGATATATAATTTTTGGAACGGATGACTGTATAGCCGGTGAGGGGTGGATCCTCCTCATCATGAGTTCGTTAATGCATTTTAAAAATGAGAACTAAAATCACTCTTTCCTTTAATACGAAAGAACCTTTAACAAGAATCTGTTATGGAAAGTGATGAATATGATTCATAAAACCGTTAGCGCATCATTAAATTACGTGCAAATTTCGCCGCAGACATTATCAATATGGTGTTTAATATTCTAAAGCTAATAATTTAAAAATCAATTTATGTTATTTATAAATTTAAATAATTGATTATTCCAAAAAAACATTTTTTTACACTAAAATTAGCGTTGCAAAATAGCAACTCTATAAAATGGCTGAATTTTATTTACAAATTAAGAAATATTTTTTTAACGCGGCGAAATTGTCACGCCATTATGTGACGCATATTATCATTACCAATGTCAATTAGGTTATAGCCTTACGCATGCGTGGTAAACCGTGGAAACGTTTTATTATGATGATGGAGTAAAGACATAGAATAATAGGAGTTCGAAAAAAATTTAATTTTTTGTTAAAGCCGAAAAGGGTGTCTTCTGTATCAGTGCTACAGCCTCGTCCTGAACATTTTTTGTCTACAAATCCTATTGCTATGAAAAAGGCCTTCGTAATTTTTAGTAAATTTGGAAAAAATTAAGAAAAAAAACAGTTTTTATTGATGACATTGTAAAATATGATTACAAATTTAATGTTTATTCGGCCGTGCGCATAATCTTATGTTCTTCCCAAAATAATTCTTCTGTCAATTTGTTTTCCTTGATATTATTGATTGCATTTTAATGTATCATATATTCAATGTATAGTTTCCTTTGAAATATACTGTTCGATATGAATCGTTTAGCAAAGGGAAAGCTTAATCTACAATCATAATTTCAGCAGGAGTACAATGAAGGAAAAAAAGGTGGCCGACCAGTAAGGAAAAATTAGGTGAATAATTTCCTTAATAAAATTATGGTATAATTGAGTAAGGATTGAACAAAATTTGACTTGATCCAATTCGGATCAAAAAATGGTGTAAAGATATGTAATAAGTTTTAATTGATATAATATTTTAAAATAACAAAAATATAAATTGATAATTATAAAATTAAATAATAATGCCATAAATAGCATAAAAATAAAGATTATTTTTAATTTAATCTTTCCATTGAAAGAATATTTCGCATAAATGCGCAACGCGTAGCACTAATTGGCGGCGGTCGTTTATTTTCGGGATCAGGTTTAAAAATGGTAAGTAAACATTTAAATTATAATTATACTATTTTTATTTTAATAAATTATAAGTATATTTTATAAAAATACAAGCATTATTTGCCCATCGTGTCAATTTTATGGTTTAAAGTTATTTTTTATGATTTGTATCTTTTTTTTAAATTTGTCATTCGCCATTTATTCGTTTTGAAGCCGAAATATCTTATTTTCTGTGACTTTTACTAGCATTGATCAGTTGAACCTTACCATAGATAGCTTTTAATATTGTCCTTGATCAAATACGACATTAACTATTTGATATCAATGGTGTATAGGTTAGGCTTCTTATCGAAACGAGTAACATGCTGCCATAGCCTTTGCATCCTACAATAGATAATGTTTGGAAGATTGACAAGCTTTTGTGTGTTCAATTTCTAAAAAGTATTAAAGTCTAAGAACGTCTGTATTATTTTCAGCGTTCAAAACTGACACTTTTCATGAATTCGGTCTCATTTTTCTATATTCAACAAGAAATTACTTTTCATATGGATTTTTAGAGAAGAATTGTAAATAAAGTGACGTCATACTGTATGTGACTGGAAAATTTTCTTTTGTGTTTATATATCAAGTGTATAATTTTTTTCTTCTCAAAAAATAAGAGGGGGACACATGGGTTTCGAAATAGACGAACGTATACGAGCAAAACCAAAATAAAACGAAGGAAGAATTTTTGCCCGCCAATCAACATGGATAATTAGAGGTATAAACGAGGCTAGCAGCATATTTAAAAAACCAGCACGCTTCAGAAATAGACAAGGATTAAGATATATTATTCGTACAAACATAAACGAAAAAGCATTCTTTCCCCTGGTGGATGGCCAGCTCAGAAGGGATTGGAAGTGAAAAACTTCTACATGGGGTGGCCCCCAACGAAAGAGAATTTAAATCTGACCAAGGTGTTCAAAAGAACAGAATTGAATCGACCTGTTGCGCATGTAATCAATTATACAGATCAATTGCTAACAAACAATCTGATTTAGTGTTTGGATATATACTTAAATTTTTTTAAAGTATTTTGAATGAATTGTTATTTTGACCACAAACGAAGTAATACGAAGAATGCATCAATATTTACGAGAATTTATCAAACAAAAAATTTTTTACGTCTATTTATGCTTAAAATGAATTTATTGGTTAAATGCGACAGATTTCCCTAACTAAATATAATTGTGGCAATTCGAGCATTCAGGTAGTTGGTGGATTCATTCATTTTCTGTTAGATCTAAAATTGTCGATTCTTCTGATGAAAAATAACTTTTAAGGTTCTTAAGCGAAGAAAGCATTAACATTAAGGCACATGTATTGTAAAATAATGGCGAGAGGGGAGTTTTGTATCAATGATACAATTTACTTATTAAATGTTAATATGTTTATATTTTTAAGAAGGGTAGATTTATTTATAATTTAAAAATATCGCTATTTTTAATTGCATCTGATTAAATTTCTGTTCTGCGCGCGCAGTGCTAAGTTTTGTGCATTATAGCAGAAGATAGGCTATAATTAAAAGTTCTCTAAAAATAATTCAATTAATAATTTTAATACTATTTAATTGAAAGCTATCATCAAAAAATGTATTTTGAAAATCTAAAACCAATAAGTTAAAACGTACAGAATATACCATTATTCTGACAAGAACAGGAATTTTGTTTAGGTTCAGCCGTTATTTTACTAACATGCGCATTAACAATATAAACTCCCATAATATTGTCGAAATTAACTTTGTGTCAATAATTATAATAAGATTTGTATTCGAACAAAAAATCTTTAGCTAGTTCGTTTCAAATATTAAAATAGGCGATACAAACGGCATTAAAAGATGACACAGATAAAAAATTGTCCTTACAGAATTCCAGCAATTATAATAATAAAAACCCACATTAAATTTTGTGTTATTAAGGCTTTAAATAATCGCAATTCATAAAAATTCCAATTTAAGCCGTTGCAGTTGAAATTCTGCCAAATTTTGACCCAACATAGTTATTTTGATCAGAGAAGTTTTTTCTGCTCATCTGAAAAAAATTCATTTTTGAATGTACCAAGTATTCGACGCTGTGTCCACAAGCCCCATTATGTTGATATTTAAAATTTGTCGTTGTTTATTTTTATGAAGGAATGCAACTTTGTAAATTTGAATAGCTTCGAAATCAATCTGTTTCAATTGCCGAATTATCTCGAACTTGAATTCGTATGCTCGATAACAAAGTTAATTCTGCTCAGTCTTGCGCATGCGTGAATGCGATTTTCTTTCAAATATCCGTTCAATTTAACCAATCACCAATGCTCCATCCATGCTACGATCCTAAGGGGGGATAAATACTCCAGTACCAAAATATGGTTTGCACCGTGATTCCTTCGCCTCTGATCAAGCAATTCGGAATTTATAAATTATCCCTAAACAATTTAGGAGATATAGGGTTTTAATATTACTGGTCCCTTCCAGATGCCGGTAATAGTTTCAAGTAATTAATTTTTTACCCGATTACCCATTGATAGGATAGCTCCTCCACAACGTTTTAAGCAATTTCATATCTAACAACAAAGTTGCTCAAAATATAGAAACTGCTTAAACAAATTTTTATTTTACATCTTCTCTTTTTTCTGTCCCAGACTATAGGGACCACTTCGCGCGTGCGCACGCCAGGAAACTACAAAATTTCATTTAACAAATAAAAGTTGAGTTGCCATTTTTTCGTCAATAAATGAATTTTAAATCAGACCGCAGTGGTGATAGTTTAGCGAACATAAGAGAAAATTTACGGACGAGTCTTACGAATTTTACGAAAGATCCGCAATTTTTACTATTTTGCACTGTGGATAAAATTTACAATGAAACGAAAATTATAGGAAATTCTTGACATTTGAGGTATAACAGACTTAGTAACAGTGTGCCATTACATATTGTTGCTAATGATGGAATATTGTCGTATTAGGTATAGTTGTAAATAAGACGACACCAAAAATTGCATTTTTTGAAATACACTCTTCCCTTTAATTTCTCTACAAAAATCATCCTCCCCCCTAAGAGTTACGAATTTAAAAAACATCCCTTTGCCCTTTAAAATTATAAGGAGCAGACCTCCGCATAATTAGGTTTATTTATATGTATGATATGATACATAATTACTTCCTTTAAATTTTCGATGTACTTCGTATATATTATTTGCTTCTAAAATCAGACCACTAGTCAAAATTGATTCTTTTTATTTCGTTAACAACACCTCAAAAGAAACGTATAACTCTGAAATGGCAGTATTAATTATTTTTAGATCAACGTATATCTCTGACACACTTATTATGTAATATATACGATGTACGAAGAAACTGGGGAGAAATCATTTTTACAAAAATCCGCGCATGCGTGATGGGGTTTCCGGTTATTTTTCATTGATATCTAAGAATATGTATCGGGAAATACATTTAGAGAGCCCAGCGGATCGAAATCCATTCGGTAAGAACCCGTTTTTGAGAGATACGTAGAAGCTTACACGTTGAGTCAACGGTCCAGGTTAACTACAGGATCAAAGTTTGCGAGGTTATGCGTGAGGTTTCGGGGATGTTTTTCCCACGCTTTAACTAATTTTTAGAATTATGTTTATTGGTTATTTGCTCTACACTAACTGAGGCACATGTCGCTCTTCGTGAAAGGCATATAAGGTTTGATAAATATAATCAATGACAACAACAAATAAAAGGGAGATAGCAAGGTCATAAAATTGAGCTTATGTAAAATATAGCAGAAAAAACCCTTGTTGAGTCCTTAAATTTACGTACTTGAATATTGAAACGAAATAATTATAATGCGATAACCCATATTTATCGTATTTTTGATCGATTTTTAACCTAACGATTTTTGAGGAAAATGTGTATCGACACCATTCGAGACTCAATTCATGTTTTTAATACTTTGTTTTTAAGGGAATTTAGCTAAATTTTGGGCTCTTTTTTAGAGATAACTTTAAATAAATCAAAAATAGTCATTTTGAAAAAAAAAAGTGTTTGGATGAGGAAATGCAAATCCGAGATATGCATAATTCAAATTTCAGTTGTATGTATTGAAGATATCGTTTCTCATTATTTTTGCATTGTCCTAAATTTAACATATTGCCCTTTTTTCGTTTATGCCGCATTAACCATGTGCTGCTTGGTTTTTTTGAATATTTTAGAGTAATCTCAGAACATAGATTTTCCACGCTTGACCACGTAAAAAGGAGTAAATAAGGACTCTAGCGAATGACGCCGAATTACATGCGGAAAAAAATAATTAAAAATATCATCATTTGGGTCTTTTTTTAGCAACACCCGAACGCAATTGGTGATACCGTTCTCCATATGATAAATGAAGATAAGCGAATACCCGCTTCCAAAACGTTTGGTGAAATTCTCAAAATTGTATGCATTGATGGGAAGGGCCTTTCAGAGAAACTAGATGCGCAACGTAACAGAAATTTATACACCCTTAAAAAAACCCATGGGGAATACAATAAATTTTATGTATCCTAAATATAATAAGGTCGGATTTTACCTACATGTTATTAAACCATTATACGCTGGGCATAAATTTATGTATTTTTTAACAGATCGAGCTGAAACTTGATGCTCCTTAAATAAGGAGCACAGGATCAACGGACCGCCTCTCGCATATTTGAACAGCACTGTTGCTAACAGATATGAGCGATTGTAGGGGTTGCTTTATATGAAAGCCAAAGCAGTTTGTGGTAAGGCAGAGATAGGATTCGTTAATGAAGCAGACTCATGGGGTATGAATCATAGTTATTCCTAGTTATCAGGTCATGCCTTTATTAGTTGCTATAACAAAAGCCTACATGAGACCCTCCTAGTTAGTTTTGAATACAGGGAGAAAGAAATATTAATTAATTAAATATTAAATTTGAAAGGTTGGTTTTTTTAATATAATATACGCTTCCATCAATCTCGGTTAATTTATTACAAAATTTAGCAAGTAAATTAACCGAGGTGTCTTTATCTATGAGATCCATAATGTACGGCTCAATTTCAAGTCTTGTCCATTTTTCCTTTGCTTCAAAAATTTGATTAAATCTAAGGATTGGATCAAGACTAAGCTTTGATTTTGAGAAATATGTGATTATTTTACCATTGTCCTTTTCAATCGCAACACCTTTAAGATATTCAGAGGTCATTCTCATCCCAGTTGGCAGAAGACTATTCCAGGTAAAATAAAAATCGTCCGCCATCATTGAGCCTGGTTCATGTAAGATATAGATTGCTGCAAATTTAGCAACATTAGCTTCGAGCAATTTTGAAAATTCCTGCTTATTGTCGGATGCGGAGCAAAGACTTAAGCTATAATAAATTACAAAAGAAGGGAAAAGTTCAACCAATGTTGCAACTAAAGATTTAACTGGTATTTTTGTAAAATGCCATTGTTTTTCATTTATTAAACTAATGATTTGAATTATACACTTCAAGACATAAAATTCGTCAATAATTCGCCAGACTCCGTCAATTAAGATGGCGTCGATTTTGAGTAAAATGTCTAAAAGTTCAAATTTACTGCACTGCGCGTGCTCTGCTAATGCATGAAGTCCGTGAAATAAATCAGAGTTGTATTGTTTTTCATATAAAGGGCCTTTGTAAGGATATTTATTTAAAATTTCGATTACTTTAGAAGGTGTGGGTGAAATTTGACATAATTCAAAACAGGATGAAAATATCCCCATTACTTCGTTCGAAGGTTGTTGAAAATTTTTGGATTTTGTTGATGATATGAATGTGGGAGTAGATCCTATGACTACTAAACTATTTGAAGTTTCGCAGACTTTAATTTTATATGTCTCATTTTCAGTACACAAGATTGCCCCTTGGTCAATCTCTCCAGATATTCGTACTTCATCGTTATTTTTCATTTTTTTAATGAATTCTTCTTCAACCTCCATTACAATAAATTGGCTATTAAAGTCTTTCGTGTTGCTAGAAAAATGTATCTGGTATACTGGACCATCAATTTCAGTAGTACCGGATAATTTAGAAAATGTCTCACACTTCATAAGCATAATTAATGCTTTTAAAATAATATAAGCCGGTATTCTCTACTGCGCCTGCCTGGTTGTGCATCTTTGCAAATTTTAACTGGAAATGTGAATATTTTGTGTTAACTTTCAATTTAACAACATGTTTTAATTTAAATTATTAACTGCTTAAATTTTGTTTAAATACAAATAATTTAAATTTGTGACACAATTTACAAATATAAAATTATGTTATAATATGAATTAAAATTGAGTAATCAGTAACACTTTTTGTACATAATCATAATTTTATCTAAAATATAATATTTGTACACCTTAAAATAAATTAGGAAATACGAAAGAACATTGCAATGCTTTTAATTCCTTTATTTTAATTTTTTTTAATTTTAACCATTTTCGTGTGTTGATAAAACGGCGTTCGGCGTGAGCAGTAAAACAGGTGAATTTTAGCTTTAATGGATACATTATAAAAAAAAAAAATTTAAACTAATACATAAAAGTATATTACTCCATAGAAACCTGTAAAAAAAGTTTTGAAATTAATTTTTTCGAAAACTGAATTATTGACTCGGTTAAATGGGCGGAATAATAAAGTTACTTTTACCATAGCTTCATTTTTTACTCGCATCTGTTCGTAAATCATCCTTGGCTGTTTTTTGACGGTGGCGCGATATTTGGAACATAAGCAACCGTTTGACAGTGACGTAAATATGAAAAAAAGAATTGTATTAACAATAAGAATACAAATTCCTACAGTTAAAAATTCTAATTGAATAAAAAGAATTGCTGGGTTGTTATTTAAAATAGAATATGAGAGGGGAAAATTAAGAAATATTTCGCAACCCAAAGCAAACTTGATGGTGGTGCCGTCTTGTCAGAAACCATGTTCCTTTAAATTATTGCGCATACTCGAGCGCATTCCGACCAAGAAAATGGCATATTTGTAATGCACGTATTTTTTTTTCATACAAATAAAAGTTACTAAAATTCAAAATCGAGTATGTAGGGCCCAGTCTTCCAAAAAAACGCTTGTGCAATTGGAATTAGTTAGCGTATGCAATGGTGTTAATCTTATCTTTTTAATTATTACATGTTTATATCATTGCTAGAATAGCTTTTTCAGAATTTTTTTGGAAAAAATTCAATTTTGAATTGTTGGTAAAGTTAATATTGCACATACGACACATTACAGAGTAAAACTCCAGTGTTTCCAAATATTATTTATTTTATAATATCCTTAAACAGGTAAAAATATATCCACTGTTTTGACGTGAATGTACCTCATTTCGCAGAATTGATTTTCAGCCAAATCTCGTTAATCCTGAAATGTTTAATCCTCAATACAATAATTTAAATCGTATATTTATATCATTGATTTAAAATATTGTTATAAATCTATCTTAAAATCACACTGGATTTCAAAAATAAAATCAAAAAAATAGAAATAATTTGAAATTAAATTAAACTAATGCAAAAATTTAAACTTTGTAGGGTTGAATGATACAAAAAAACTCCTCCAGCATTTTTTATGAACATGCGCGTAAATCTATTAGTATTTTGTTTCTTACAATATTTCTATTTCGTAAAATATTATCATATTCTTAATGTGTTTATTTATAATGTTATTCTCATTTATTTTTAAAAAATTTTGCTAAGTTCTTGGTTTGTTGGAGATAGAGGATTAGCGCATGTTCATAACAAATGTAGAGGGGTCCTATTCTTCCTTTGATCCAGGTTTTTTTCTAGAATTTATTTAAATGTTTCTTTGGGATTATTCCAAGCTGTTTTGCCAATTATAACTCTCAGTAAATTTACAAAAATTCTCCCAAAACTCATGTCTAGTGTAAATTAAAATGTAACGACAAAATAAAACATGATAATTCATTAAAATATAAAATATATCAAAATGTTCAGTTTCCTCTAATATGGGAGGGATTTAATGGGACGCGTAACAACAAATTTTCACACTGTTATTGCGCATATAACTTTCCATTGGTACCGGCAATACAAAAAAAAGTTTTAAAATGATTAAGCTTGCTCAAAACAAGTTTGACACAATATTAATCGTTCATGTTCGGGTAAAAACGATACCCATTTGTATAGATTTGTAATTTTAATCCTTTGAATACCTGTTAACAACTTATTTTTATTGAATTAGTTATATTTGGGATATTTATTTATTTTAAAAATAATTTTAGAAATAACGGTCAAAGGTCAGATCTTTGATTTTATTTGATTTTTACATATTTCACATCCCTTTACATAATTTTAGTCCTAACTAAAATAAAAAATTTTGTACTCAAAAATAACTGCTGGTAAAAAATTTTAGCGGGTGGCATGAGTTGGTGCCACAAGCTCATTGTATGTTAATTAGTATTATGGAAGAAATTTTTACAGCAATTTCAAGAGAAGCAGGAATAATGAAACTTGAGGTTTTAAAAGAAGCCACCAGCAGTTTAATGAGTTTAAATGACAAAAATAATTTAAGTGGCTCTTAGACGAACGGAAGCTGAAAGTACTAGCCCAGGATTTGATATAAGGTTTTAATTTTATTATTATTCAGTTTGAAATGTTATCAAATTTTAAAAATTGCACTTGAAAGTGGATCGAATCGATTATGCGCACAAGCTTTAATAGGATTTCAGGTTTGAAATCAAGGATGACGATTTTAAGATATTATTATCTCAAAGAATAGAATCATTAGATGAAAATCTACCAAAATTAATTCTTGAAGCAATATCAAATTCAACCAAATTAGAAGAAGATATGCATATTAGTATCATGAAAGTAATTATAATATATTTATATCAGATTATACTAACCATTTGGAATACACATAACATTGAATTATCATTCTCAGTCATTAAAGGTATGATCGATGTAAACTATATATCTACTAATGTAAGCAATGCTGTTCGTCTTTCACTGAATCAAAACAAGAGCTATCAAGAGCAGCTTCTCAAGCTACTCTGTCTCATATATTATCCAATATATGTGAAAAACTAAACGAATCATCAAATTCAAGTTTAGAGAAAATTTCCAAAAAAATAAATCTTAATTTTTTGAGCAAAAGTTATTGATTTTTATTTTAAATTAGATAATTCAGTCGATATTACGTCACCATTGATGGGATACTGTGTAGTTCTTTCCGCCAAACTAGCCGCGATATTAAACCACCTGTCTGATAAAATTGATATCGTCAAAAAGTAATATCCAATAACTTTAATTTTTTTGTCAAACGAGCATGCGCTATCTAGATATTACTTTACAATCATTAACTACCTTGATTGATAATTTACCAATCATGTTATGCAAAAAATCAGATATTATTTCAATTATTGAGTTTTTGTTATATTTATCACAAAAGTAATAAATTGATCAAAAATATCGACACAATGTTAAGCGATTCTTCAATGAGTATATTTATTAAAAAAAATTCGGAAAAGTACGATTCCGAAGATAATAATATACATGAATTAACCGTTAATCTACTTCATTCTATAGTAATTCATATTGAATTCTACGAATCAATACGACTTAATTTTTTGAAAATACTTCTTAAATTTTTATCACAAGATTACACAAATATCTTGAATAATAAGCTTGAATTTATCAAAGACGTAAATTGCTAAATTTTTAATTAAAGATATTTGAATCAATTTTTGCATTTTCAAATTTATTCTTGATAACATCATCAAATTTAAAATCAGATAATTGTACAGACCTTTTAATTGATCACGAAAATATTTTAAGGTAATAATAGTGAAAAAATTTTTAGAATATTAGCGTATCTTCGGCAATATTCGACAAACAATCAATTTCAAGCCGAAAAAATTACTGTTCAAAAATGCATTATTATGTTAATACTAACACTCGATGAAGTTCTTATAAATAAATTTGGGGATAAAATACCAAATTTTATAGATAAGTGCTGTTCATTTCATCAAACTTCAATTGACACTTGTAATTAGGATTTTATAAATTTCAGCTGAAACTTCGGTATTTTTCAAAGATTCGATAAAACATGGCAAAATATTAAATCTTCCAACTTTTAAAATATGTCGAAACGACTATTATAAACAAAGAACATTATCAAACATGTTAGATGATTCTATTTCTAACTCTAAATATATCAGCGCATGCTCAAGTAACGTGTATAATTTAACAAACAGATAATAGCTCAAAGAAAAAAACCCAAAATCTGGGTACAGGATACTCAAAATCTCTTCCATGTTTATGTATTAATCAACCTAAAATATCCAAATGGAAATCATGTATTCTTTCAAGACAAACGGAAGATAAACAAAAAATACCAATCCTGAGAGGATCAAAGATAATGTCTATGAAGCATTATAACCCTATGATTGAGAATAAAAACATGTCACGAAATGAAAATAAAATAAACGCTACTAATATTAAAGAAACAGAAAAAAAAAGACATATTTACGGCGAAAATAAAACCGCGGCAAATCAAAAACGTTTTAACCGGCCCACTAGAGCAAGAATTGTGACACCAGATATTAATAAACTAAAAAGTAAATTTATATCAAAATATTTAAGACGAAAAAAATAAAAAAGATGAATTATTATTTGGTTTAATAAATAAATTTTTCGATCAGTTGTTTGTCACGGTCGAAAATATTGTAAATAAAAAGCTTGACTCTTACGTTAAAATAGATAAAAAATTTCGAAAATTTGCCTTTACATTTATATACAAATTTTTTACCCCATTATCAAATTTTAATCAAAATATTCTCATCGATATCTATGCAGAAGATATTTACTATTCCGCAATTTGTTTGATCATTGTTTCTAATTATATTCATTTCTCGGAATTTCATGCGTTTAATCTCGAAGTTCATTGTTTATTATAATCATTAGGAATTTTATAACTTTAAATTTTATCGTAATGAACCCACCAATGGGGTTTTAATCGAATTTAAAAAAGCGCTTATTAAGCACTTGTATACAAATACATCTTTTGTCACATTGCTTAATGTGCCTGATGATTCTAAATCTTACAAGAGTTTTATTTATCAACTTGCAATAATTATTTTTCCAGACAAGTTTACGAAAAATAACGAAATTTTGCATACAATCACTCACGAATCCCTTAAAGTATACGATATTATTTTAGAATCCCTTTTAAAAATTTACAGTGAATCTGGGGAATTAATTAACAAAACACAGATTGAAGAAAGCAATTCTGAATCCAATGGTATCCTTATTAGCTTTATTTAGAATGCGAATTCGATATCCGACTTGAGGCAATGTGTCTACTTTCATGTCTCAGCTGTAAAATTGGTATATTTATTTATTTATATATTTCAGGAAAATGGAAAATATTTGATCGAATTTCAAGTATAATTGTAAAGATGGCATTAAATGATGATAATTCAACCAATCAGAAATTTTATGATAGAATTGAAATAAGTAAAGTTGTGGCATTACAAACCATCATGTCATGCGCGTACAATCTTGTCAATACTTGTTGCATACAATCAACATCGTGGAATAGTATTTTCATGTATTGATAAATGTGTTTATTTTTTAAGATGCTGTTCATATATTGTGAAATTAAAATCAAATTATTTCGACAATTCAGAAAAAGTTATTATTTACAATGAAAATTCGAGTGATAGCGAGGCTAGTGATTCCGATAGTCCGATCGAAGAGGATACTCAATCAGATAACTTTCTTTATAAAATGGAAGAGAGTTATTTGTCACATCATAATTCTATGGAAGCAATTTCGTATTTATTTTCTTCAATGAAAGAACTTTTCACTCTTATGTCAAAAAAGCAAACATTGGGAGATATAATATATGTTCTCCAATATCTATTCAATGTAGCAAGAGAAGAGTTCAAATATATCAATAAATCTAAAAAAGCGGTTGATTGTATTGCGGCGGATTCAACCGAATATCTTTTCACCAGTTATGTTAATATTGTCATTGATCTGTTAAATAAAAAATCATGCAATCTCTTGTTTCTGAATATTATTTTTAATGAAATTATTCAATGTTTTATTTATATATTAAATATGGCAAATAGAGATTATTTAACGGCAAAACTACTAATAATTGAATTTTTTTCTTCGTATATAAAAAGTTTCGAACCTGAAAAGATATTTTTTACTAACCATAATTATTATATCGGTTATTTAATTAAAGAGCTTATAAACACAAAAGATATTTCAAAAAATATTGTATTCGAACTTATAGTTGAATTTGTGAGCGAGGCTTCATTTAATCTCGGATCATATTGGAATTCATTGATTGTATCTGTGCAATCAGCTTTAGAGTTTTCAAATATAAATGATGGATTTATTTATGAGCTTGAAGCGTTAAATCTAATCTTACTTCAATTGCCTCAAGCAGCAAAAATAAGAATATATTGTGTGCCTGACATGATTGTGAATCTTTTGTCCCTCTATAGCTATTTTTTGAATCTAATATCCAAACATTATCTTAAAACTAAGTTAACAGAAAAAATAAAAGGGTTATTAATAACTAACCATGAAATAACGTGTGAGATTTTCTGTATGATAGGTCAGGTTTTGCCTCATTGGAAGATAATTGAGTATTACAGCAAAAAAACGTTTAAAAACGATATTAATTTTACGATGAATTGCCGAGAACGTTTTTCTAATGAAAATTTAGAAAAATATATAAAATATCAATTTTCTAATAATGATGAAAAAGAACATGGATTTTATAATATTTATTTGAGATTAATTGATGGTATTTTATTTTACATAAATTTAGCCATAATGAAATTATATTATGATCATTTTGATCATACACTTTCATCTAATATCATCAGACTTTATGAGGTTTTTCTCGATTCTGCGCAAAAGCTTAGCAACTCGTTTTATATTTCAACGAGTTATTATATGCTATCATTGATTGAAATTTGTATTATAAAACTAAGAGAGAATCATAAATTTAAGGAATCATTTCAATCAATCAGACAGCTTTCCTTTTTATTCTCAAATCAGTTGACAAATATGTTTATTACAAATTCTGATCTTTCGTCTGAATATTCTAATTGGTTGGAAGATATTATAAGGAAATCACTTAAAATATTTTCTGATCTTTCTCAATTTGAGGATAATTTTTATTCTAGATTAGGATGCTCTTGTTTTAAACATATTTTAATCAAATATTGTGAGCAAAATAAAATAGAGAATTTAGAAACTCATATAAGAGTGTGGAAAATATTTATAGAATTTTTACATATAAATATTGCATATTCCCTCGAAAATTTTAAGATTTTTATATCCAGTTTTGCTGCAGGGAGTAGAAATGTTCAAGGAGATCTTTATAAGATAAAAATAGTTGAAAAAATTACGGAAGATAATAATGAAAAAGAAATTATTTCATCACATATTTTACACTCTGCTCGACAGGTAATTAGCGATCTTATAAATTCAGATATTTCAAACTCAAATTCAAATCGATCAATATGAGATTGATGACGAGTGCATTGAATCTGAGTGTAAAAACTATCTAATAATTGGAACGCAGTTAATTTTTCATAATGGAAATATGGTAAACAAAGAAATATTTAGACTTGTATTTTCTCAATTAATGAGTGAATTAATGGCTAACCAAGTTATGCTAAATGCATCCAATTATCTTCTTGATCATATTTTGAATGAAGTATTAAAATCAATAAACAGAAATAAATCAGTAAATGATTCAAAAAAAAAATCTGTTCGGGAAATTTTAAATAAAAATTGTTCAAATGTTTCCCCCATTAAAACAACTACCCCCATGGGAACGTTAATACTAGGTAATTGCTCAAATTTTTTCAACTATTAGATATATTAAATGAACTTAAAATAATTCTTAAACAATTACAAATTGAGTGGGAAATCGGTCAGTCGTTTGAAGCTCGACCAGGATTAAAATTTTTACTTCAACGAATGTGTTTTCTTAAATATCCAGCCAATTACATAAAAGCATCAACTTTGAGTTTTTCATCCTATCTAGTATGTCTCTTTAGATTATGTTGCTTTGATATTACTGCCACTTCACACAATATAAATAATACGAAAATTGAAAAAAAAGAATTTCCGCGATTATCTCTAGCTAATTCAATAAAAAACACTAGCTTACGAAAAACAAACACTTTTCAAGTCGCTAAATTATTGAATTCACCCTCAAATAATAGCTCAACTAATATCGGTTTAAATACTTCAAAATACAATATTGGTGAATTAAAAGATATATTTAGCAAATTATGCATTATAATCGATGCATTACAAGAACAAATATCTGAAAATAGCACAAATAGCTCAAATTATTTAGAGATAGAAGAATCATTGAGAAAAAACGAAAGTTGTACAACCTGGTTTGAAAATATAAAAGCTTTAAAAAATTTATGTATTTTTGAAGGGAACGAAATAAATGAAAATTGGACAACAAAAATAGGAACAGTCGAAGAATGGCAGTTGGAAAGAAAATTTCAACTTGAATCATGGATTAATGTTTTGAGAAAATTTCTGGAATTCGTGCTTCAGCAATCAAACCCTCAATTTAAATTAATTCTTCCCGCTCTTTTTAAACCTCTAAGTACTCTTATTGCAGCTGCCGGAGATAGTACTTCACAAAAAATGCTCAGTGAAGTCATTATGAGATGTGGCATTGTATACGGAATTGTGTGAAATAACCTTCTTAATTGATCTTTTAATAAATAATATCTTGCAAATTATAATTATGAAATTTTATTAAAATATCTTCATGTGTTTAAATTTTGATCAAAATATCATTTTAATAAAAATCAAATTTCCATAACAAGTTTACGATATTAATAAATTATCACTTGAACCAAATAAAATTTTCCCTTTTTTTTCAGCAAAATATTTTTTATGTAAGCCGAATATTATTATGCTCATATCAGAATCTAAGGTATTAAGAATAATCTTTCTCTGTCTTAACTTATATAATAATACATTTCGAGTGTTGTTTTTCTGGGTTCGACATTTTTTCCATCGACTTAATGTTTAATACCCACGTCGTCTCCTTCAAAAGAACATGGGCAGTTGCTATTTTTCAACCTTTAGAAATTTAGCTGAATTGCGCATGCCTAAACAATAATCACATCCTCTTTTTTATAATGAAGCCTTGCAACTAAGAAATTGATGAATGATATTCGAGAGTGAAGATCGCAAAGAATCTACTATTCAAAAACTTAATTTTATCAATATATTAAGAGTTTACAAAAAAGATAAAATATCCTTATTTACTACATTTATACAATAAAAAGCAATGATTCTTATTTATCAATAATTGTTGATAACTTCAAAAGCAACACATTTATTTTATAATTAAATTTTTTCTCCTTTTAAAAATATAGTTTGCCTTCCTTCTATTAATTTTATTTCTAACCCTAAAATATAATGTAATTTGATTAAAAAATAAATTTAAACCCCAGAAAATATTTAAGCTTTTATTCAGGTCAATTAATTTTCTTTTATGCATTATGTTCGCGTAGATCTTTTTTAATTGATAAAACAGTTAATATATTCAAGATATATTTCATCGCATTTTTTGTTAATGCTGTTTTGCCCAGAGAATTCAGCAATACCTACAGCACGTATTTTTGAAGCTTCTTTACAGTAAACTCGCGTTTGTATCAAGAGTAGAATAATATAGAGTTTTTTTTGAATGAACCCACAAATGTATACTGGACAAAATAGTAAAAATATTGCAAACGTCGGCTGAAGGTTAAGACCCTTTTAAAAATCATTCTAAAACGTCGCCATTACTCATCGGTTAGTATGAGATGATTTAAGTGTTTTTTTAACCGCAGTAGGGTAAAAAAAAACACCTTTTTAGATTATAGTCCTTCTAACAAAATAATTCAATTATATATCAATGAGTATAGGATTTATGAAGAATCTTTGACTTGTGAAGAAAATAATAGCTGATTCTAGCAATATAAAAATCCATTTGATATTACCTGGAACAGAATTTCTAACAACTAAAATGACCTTCTGCGCAGTACAAAAACCTACTACAACAAACCAGGCAGAAAACTGACAGATAATAAAGGATTGGTCAATACTATTAAGGATGCGATCACTGTTGATAATTCTTATACACAAGCTGGTATCAAAACACAGCTTGAGAATATCAACTTTTCAGTCTCAAGAAGCAAAAGTTGCCAATTTATGAAACAAGACGACATAACTCGAAAACGCCTAAAAAAGAAAGCTTCAATTACTCTTTCTCAAGATCAAGATATGCATCGCTATTTCTTTCGAAGCGGGATCGTACGTTTTTGTTTCTCGATGAATCAGGATTCAATCTTCACACATCGATTAACTATGGATACTCAGACAAGAAT
>SGJC01000286.1:0-17480 GCA_009887335.1 Henneguya salminicola | reverse complement strand
AAAGCCTAAATACTTTTATTGTAACACGTTCAATGAAAATATCATAGTAATAGGATATTCATGCATGTCTAGGTATATTACAGTTGATTTCGAGAAAAACTTCTTCAAAGCTGTAAAAAAGAACACCCGAATGCAGACTCATGTTGTAATTTTCATTAAAGTCGAGAATGCACAAAACTTAAAATGGAACCTCAAATTTTATATTCCCAACTTGAGAAAATAAGCAGGATTACTCTTGTGGACATTGAAAAAACGCCGAAAGCAATACAATTTTTCATATCTTATTCAATGAAAATGATGCGATCAATTCATTTTTCGTCTATTTAAAAAGTACATGGGCGAAGAGATATAAACCCTATTTTTGAATATTTCATCTTGCACAAAAAATTTCGTTATATTCTCAAAAAACTAAATAGTTTTCGCGAAAACGGCGAATCGATAAAATATGGATAAAGAGCAACGGTAAGCTCCGAACTTCCAATTGAATGTATTATATGTCTAAAAGGAAAAAACAGACACAAAAAAGAAATACCTATTTTCTGAAATATTCTGGCTTTTTTAAATGTCAAGATTATTTTATTGCGCACGCGCATTATAAATTACGTAGTATCTTGCAAAAAAGTAAGTTTAAGAATCATGAGACACTTGAAGGTTTAAAATGAATATATATTTAAAAGGCGAGAAATTAAAATTCAACAACAACCATCATTTAACTCAATTTCAGACTATTTTTTACATTTCCCCCATCTTTTCTATAATATTACTGGCATTAAAAATATTTTAACGAATTTGTCAAAAAATGCTTTGTACAATTAAAAAAATGTTTCGCAGACTGCGCAATCTCACTTACAAAACTGTTTTATTTTCTTCAAAAAGTACTTTCTAAACCTTTCAAGCCTAACAGTCATTTAAATTTATTTATATTCAGATAATTAAGGAATGCAAAATAGTAGCGTTCAATACAGGGAGATATGAAGATTCGTTGGGGATTTTGCAAAAATACCACAGCATAGCTTCTTTTATTTAAATCAAGAATAAATCCAAAGCCTAGCATTTATTCTTGATCTTTTCAGCCTCACTTGCTGAAATGTAATTGATTAATACTCATAAATAAAAATAACTGCAATTTGTGTTGTGTCACAAACATGACCATTTGAATTTGGCATTATTTTTAAGGACAAGGAAAATACTTGGATTCACAATTTTAAGAGTTTTAAAAAAAAAAATTGAAACTTAATGAAAGTAAAAAAATACTGCTTAAACATTTAAAAAATTCAATATTCTTTTAAAAATAAATTAATATTATTACCGTTTAGTTTTACTCAAGTATTTAATGTGACGAACTTGATCACCACCAATAACATTTGGGATCTCTGCAAACAAATATAAAATTATATCTTTGTGGTGCGATTATTGTTCTCAGGCCAGTAGTAGTTAATTCTTTTTTTTTCATTTTTACTACACGGCACTTAGCAAAAACAATTGGAGGCAAAATTGCCAAAGAAATATGTGAAAAATATTTGTGTGCCTTGTTGAATAATTAGTTTGTTCTTTTAAGAAATTCATTGATATTTAAAACATAGATGATTTTATTATCTTTATTTTAATGGATAATTAAAAAAAATCTTTAGGTGGTATCTTGCCCCTTTGGAGAAGAATTATGATGAATTTCTGGTATTTAAAGGATTGTTCCATTTTTATTAGTTTTTATGGATGATTTAAATTTTATCTTTACGAAGCGCATCGGTAACTTCATAAACTTCCTTTTCTATACGATTAATAAAATTCAGGTAATGAAGCAAGTCTTTTCTTTCAGTAAATTTTATAATTTTTAATTGCTAAAATTAAAAAAAAAACGATTCGAACCAAGAAGTTTAGGGACCCACTGATAGTTTTAGCTTTTTTGTTAAGTTTTTCATTTTTAAGAATTATGATCAAATTTTAATGTGGGTCTCTAAACGTAGACCACCCAAAAAAATGAAATTGAAAAAAATGTCATAAAAATATTTCATCCCTTGATGCCTTTTAAATATATGCGTGAAAACTAGTGTTACACTTCACACTGTCTTTCATTTATAAAGAAAATTCTGTTTTTATTTGTTATAATCAAAATTCATACTTTTTATTTATTTTAAGTTAATTTCCTTGTGACTTAATCGTAGATTAATAAGATTATGGACTAAGCTTGCATTAATTAATTTAGTTTGTTAACAACGACTTCATAATTGTGTCAAGTCTTCATCTTATTAATAATTTTTATCCTGTTAATTTAAAATTTAAAAAATATTCTTGTCAACTCTAACTATTTTTAATTTATTTGAGATATAAAAATAGCAGCAAATGAATTATATTCGGTTCTCTCTCTATGAAGGGATACGTTCTGTAGCGATGGGAATAAAAATAAAAAAAATGGTGCATTAATGTAGCGTCATGCGCATTATTTTTTAATGGGCGAACATTTCACAGAATTCGATCTTTGTGCAATATTTTCTATATTATGTATTTTATGCTTAATATCATGCATATGTGCAACTTATCGAAGATATTTTATTTTGAATGCTTTTAAAAATACTTATTTCCCTAAAAATTATTTTTCAGACCATTTAAAAACAGAATCAATTTTAATTGTTTGATTCAGATAAATTTAATATCTTCTCTTCTGTTAAGTCATTTGATATAGTTTATATGACTTATATATAGCTTTGCCGACAAATTAAAACAAAGTCGAATTGGACTGTTCTCTACTCGTTAGTTAATAATTTTTACGATCTTATTAATCTTAATCTTTTAAATCAATCATAATATCAGTTGGTTGATAATTCTTGATCATGTCCTTAAATCATAAATATCCAGGGTCAAAAATAATAAAAGCATATGTACCGAAAAATCTATCGTCTTGGAGTGTCGAATACCCAAATTATAATCCAGTTTATTATACTTCCCCTAGGGTGTTGAGACATCCCTCATGGGCGGATGATGATTCTACGCAGTTTTTATTTTATCAATGTTATAATATAAGAGATATAAAATTCAACCAAAATGATGAATATATCAATAGAGTAAGCTATACTGGTCATTACAGCATAGCTTTTGGCGTTCCAAGGTAGTGCCGTACCAAATATGTTCAGAAATCCTGTATGTCGAACTGGAATTATAGGAAGAGGGCTTCTTGGAAAGTGGGGACCCAATCACGCTGTTGATATCATCATATCCCGGTTTATGCTTGATTTTCATATTTAAGATGGAAGAAAAATGGATTTATAGAATTTATTTGCATTACACGAAAATATAGTGGTAATCTTGCGTTTCCGGGGGTAATAGAGTTATTTTTATACAAAGGGAATGGTGGATAATGGGGAAACTGAGAATGGAGCTATGGTACGTGAAGCCATGGAAGAAGTTTTTAACTTAAAACACACCGATGAATTGAAAAGAGCCGCAAAGTGGTTAAAAAAGAACATACCAAACGGAAATGATGTTTTTTTTAATTCTTTAATATTAGTTATATATGGGATACATTCATGATAGTAGGAATACTGATAACGCTTGGATTGAAACTCGAGTTCGAGGATGCATAGAAAAAAATGGAGATAAAATAGATTTTAACGTAAATGCAGGCAGTGATGCTGGAGGTGCATTTTGGATTACAGCTTCCAATAAATTAAATATTTCATATCACCATAAGTCAATTCTCAAAACATATTGTAATATTATTGGGGCAAAATTTTAATTATTTTTATTGATGATATTTATTATTTAAAGTTAGAAATTCATTAATTTGTACATTATTAAACCTATTTGAACCAATGATGGCCAACGCATAGCCAAAAATGTTTATTAACGTCACGAACAAATAAAAATGGTAGATTATTACATTGCAATCAAAAAATATGAATAATTATTTCTTTATATTAATCAATCCTATTTATAAGTCCTGTACTTAAATAAGTGAAAATAATTTACAATGCTTTTATCTACGATATAATAAATCCTAATTTTTAAAAGTATCTATTATTTAATATTCGATCAGATATTTTCTTAAAATGAGTGTAAACTTAAATGAGAGTAAACCCCATCAATTTAGCTGATTTAGTAGATTTATACGATCTCTAAATTATCAACACAATTTTAAAAAAATTTTTAGTTTATAATTTATGGACTTGATTTTAACTTTACTGAGTCTTTCCCTTCTTCGATTTTATTACAAAAGAACTAATACAGGAGAATATAGATTAACATATAAAATAGTATATCTCGTAGCAAATATGGAATTTTGAATACTACTAATTTATGTAATGAGGCGTTGTACAATGGAAAATAGATTTTTAGTATTACAATCCCATTAATATCTTTTACTAAATTTGTAAAATACTATCCTAAGTTAGTTATATTGACTGGGCCTACTCATAAAAAATAATAAATAATTATAATTTACTTATTATAAATGAAGTTTAAAAATTTCTTGAATATATCGTTTGTTAGATTTTGATCGAATTAGAATTTATTCACCCTTTTCACTTTACAAAATATAGTCAATAATTTTAGAACCGATTTAATTTCTGAACTAAATTTTTATTTTTTTTTATGTTCATTGGCAAAAATATTATTATATCATCTTATATTATTATTGTAGTTTCTGATTGAGGAAAAACGTAAACTCACTTAAATATTTATGTTAAAGCACCAAATTTATTTTAAATTGTTGTAGGATGAGCTTCGACTGATAATTTATCTGTAGTCTTATACTTTGTTTGTTGCAAAGTGATTAACAGTACTTTTTTTCATTTGCAATATAATTTTGAATTTTTACAAGTTTCGATTAAATATTTCTGTCAGTCCATACTTTAGAGATCCAACTTCCTAAAACTTAGTGAAATTCAGTTTAAACAAAATTCATCCACTTTTTAATGAAAATTTTGATTATAAATCATTAAAGAAATTAATATACAAATTCTATTTCTTAATTTAAATAAGGTTATCTATGTGCTCCCGGTTCTACTTCTATCCCTTTTTTTCACGTGGTTTGATTAATGATATTTTTTAGAATCAAAATTTATATCATCCTTCAGCATAGTTTCGGTTGTTCGTGTGTATGCCAGACATTATCAATAAAAATACACAATATTTCAAATAATGAAATTTTCACGGAACGCATAATTTAAAGTGCGCAAAATCCAAGCTATTTAAGTGAGTAAAATTTTTTGAGAATTTTGTTTGCGATGGCTTTTTTATATCAAATTAACATAAAATTCTTTTTAAATCATAAAACTACAGAATTGACAGATCCATCAAAAACCTTTAACATTAAACTTACATGATAGCCAAATTATTACTTGAATACCAAATCGCGTTTACGAGCAACTTTATAGAACTTGAAGATATACAGATTGTTGAAATACTTAAAAAAAACTGAGCCCTTAGTCTATTCTACCTACATGTTTTCCCGCCAATAAATCCCACGTTGGAGGTTCTGGGGACTATGTTAGGTTTGAAACGCATTTTTAAATATATTTGAATTATGTTAAATTTAACACTAAAACTATCAATATAAATCTTAAAACCAATCTAACCAGTTTTCACATGCGAGCAGTTTAAATTATGACGAATTGGTGTTTAGTTTAAACATGGTCAATAATCTATGTTTTATTTAGCTTAGTTTTCTGCAGAACGTATCCATTGGATAAAAAGCAAACCTGATGTATTTATTCTTTATAATTTTTTTATCAAATTGAAATTTTTCACATATTTTTTTTTTTAATTTAATGGCCTATGGTAAATGAAAGGAATTGAAAGTAGGATTATATTTAAGAATTTATGTTAAAATTTACAATATTTGTAAAGAGTCCCGGCCTCATACACAGATTATTTCCTTTGATTCGTGTCGTTATATTTTATTGAAAGATTTGTTAAATTTAAAAAATATCCCTGTATATATTTATTTATTAAAAAGTTACAATTAAGATTGAATTTGAGGATGGATTGTCACTGAATGAATATTCTAATTCAATGTAAAGCATTGGCATTGGTTACCAAAATTTTTACATTCACGATGCACTTTGTTTCTTAAGATGTTTTTTAGCAACCTTCTATCCCATGCATACATTAATGTTTGACTTGCGTCAATAGGGCTAACTCTAAAAAGTTAAAAATTGAATTAAAGCCTTTAGTGATGCACAAAAGTTTAATAATTGTTCTTGATACCCGCAGGAGAAATGCTTGTTTATAAAAAAGTTAAGCTTAACGAAAACGCCGGTTAATTCTAGATATTTATAAAAATTAAGCATCTAAAGCATAAATGATACCCTCTTTGCATATTTCGAAGACAGAATGTTGCCAGATTCTCTGAAAATTTTTGGAGAGTTAAAATCTAAATTATATGAGGATTTTTCTAACAGAATTTCTAGGAGTATGGTTAAATGATATTGATCCATAACAGTTAAAATATAAATAATATAATCCTATTTTCTGAGTTTAAGGTAGTATGATATCCGATACTAATTTCATCAAAATTATTTCTTCGCTTTTAATATTTATAGAATCGCCGCAACTAGAATGGTGTTATTCCTTCCAACTCAATTTAATGGTGAGAAATATCACACAAGGTTTTTAAAACTTTCCTCTAAAAAAATAGAATAATTTCGTACAAATAACACAATCATATTTAAAAAAAATCATAGTAGGTGTAAAAACTTACTTATCGTATTACAATTGAAAGTTTGAGAAGAAAAGGGAAATAAATTAAAAAATTGGCTGAAATCATATAAGTATTTGAAATTAAATACAGGCATAAATTAAAGAAGAAAGGATTAACAATGGTTGCAACACCGTTTTTTGTAAGAGCAGCAATTAATTTATGCCAAACATAAATTTTCACTCAAAATATTATTTTGTGTTTCCTGATATATTTAATATGAGGTTTTTTTTAAAACGAGAACCAACGCCCAATATGATAACGAATGTTATATACTCCGTAAATAAAGGAGAATTGAGGTGGTCTTAAACATTCTGGTTTCCATGCTAGCTTTTGTTAATTTAGGTATGTATTAAAAAATTCCTTTGTAGATGATCTGAAAAGAACATTTTTTCTTCTAATAACAAGCATAAAACCGTGTTATTTACAAAATTTAGAATTCAAAGAATCTAACATCGAAAATATTTAATGAATTTCGAATTCCTTCCCATGATTTAAAGTAAGTGTTCCATTATCCCGATCCTTATGGCTCGTTTGATGTGTAAATAACCTTGTCTAATATTATTTATTTTCTACATCGGATTTCGCTGATATAAAAAGATTCATAACTTTTCTATTTGCGTTTAGCAAAGTGTTTCATCATAGTCCGTCCAAATTTTTACAACCAGTAAACCCCGCATCAAATTCTTCGAGGCTATTTTTGTATTGAACTGGTATGTGTGTGTAAAACCTTAGTTGTTTCTTTCGATAGGAGCTTCATGGCCACCCACCATTCATTTCATAGCGGCGCCAGGCGTACACTACTATCAAGATTAATGGAATTGTGGGACTTTCACCAACCAAATCTCCTGCCTAACTGTATCTCTCTAAAGACACGGTATCCCGGTTGAATTTGATCGCAGTAATTTTTATATGCCAGCATCAAATAAAAGTCATTGATTCATATTATCGAATGTATAATCCTATTAAAAAAAATAGAATTTATATAACAATACATTGAAAGAAAAAATCTGACTATTAAATCACCCCTTTTTAAAGTATAAGCCTCTTTAGGGTAAAGAATACAAAAAGTCCCGCGGCGTTCAATTTTAGAATCGCAGGTCTATATGATACAATAAATGGGAATAAGGAAATATTCATCTCTTTCTTCATAAATATGAGCCTTTTTTTTTGATCAAAATACCTTCTACTTGGTATAATAACCAATCTAAGAATAAAAATTCTAACTTAAAAACAGACATTCCTCATTTGCCTCGTAAGAATATAATATTAATTAAGAACTTTAAGTGTAGTACCGATCCTATTACAAATATTTTTGTTTTTTTAATGTCAAAATTAAATTTTATAAATGAATGTTGGTAAAAACTTTGCTCTTCAATTTAATATTAGGAGTTTACAAGGATATCATAAAGTAAGGTTACCCCCATAGAGATATTGGTTAAAAATACAAATATTAAGTTTTGCTTTTACTTAATAAATCAATGAGATTGAAAACTCATATTAATTATAATTAATCCTAAAAAAAATTATTTATATCATCTAAACACACAAAAATATCCTTTAACCGATAAAGTAACTGATTCTTTTCACAACATATTATTTTATGTTGTTCTTAATTTTTGATTAGGTAGAGAATCCAGCATTCACCATTATATCTCGATATTTATTACATGAACGCGCCAATACGCGAAACAAAGTTTTAGGGGGGGCAAGCTATCTGATGAAGTAGAAAATCAGATCGGAGCAGATTTTTAGGTACGGCGGCCCTTCTCCTCTTAAAGGATAGATCGTACAATTTTGAAAAATAGACCTGTCTACCTTTTCAACAATGAGTAACATTTGTTCCCACTTTTGCAGATTTGATCAGTTTGTTTGTTATATTCAGTTTCAACTCGACCCATGACACTGTAAGAGTTCTTTTTCCGTATTTTTTTAAGCGGGCCTATTTTTCGTTGTTATTTATTAAGCTCCTCCCAAATTTCTCTTTCTTATGCAGTTGGATTAATATTTCTAAGAATCAATCCACCCGCATTGATTTTATTTGTTCTTAAATAATAAATTTTCTTTTTTTGAATAATCGTATCAGACGTTTGACCCTTATTCATTACCTTTCACTTATCCACTTTTTAGTTGTGTCAGGGGAATTAATTCCACAGGTTTGATTAACACACTTTTACAAAATTATTAAAAATCTACAGTAGACTTGCTTCAAAGATCAAGTGACCGAATTAAATCCCTTTATAAGCCGGCGCTTAAGAGTAAAATTATACTTTTATTGTACGATTTTTTACTGTGCTAAATTAAAGATTGCTCTTTTAATAAATAATTTATTTGAATAATATATATGTGATAAATAAATAAAAACGAGAAAACCATTGGTACACGATGAAATAAATGTCTTACATTATTGTTTCTGGGATATATTATGGTTTTTAACATGCGAAATATAGCTTAAACTCATATCTGCAACTAAAATTACGTTTCATGCATGGGATTTAAATACTTTATACTTATTAGGGAATCCAGAATTTCTAAATAAAACCTAATAAAATATATTTATCGTGTTTTTATTATATGCATGTTACTTTTGAGAAAGACATTAGGATTTTATTTGTGTAAATAACATTCTGCATGCCAAATCAAAAATTTTAAAAATCCAGTCAGGCCAGATTTTAGGAAAAAAACGCAGCCAAAGATATTTAAACTCGATTCTACTTTTTTTTTATTAAGTTTTTTTGGAAACAATATTTATCTAGCATGCGAAATCGTATTTCTTTACAAAAACATATGGCCATTCAATTGCCTTATACAAATGAGATACGAAAAAAGAAAGAAAACGTAATGAGAAAGTTCTCAACAAATTTTCATTTATTTTTAGAGGGAATCATTGACGAATACTTCTAGCTACACAAACGATAAAATATGCACATTTAAAAAGGAAAAACCCGATCAAATTTATGTGATAAATTATCAAATACATGTGGATATTGATATACATGATATTTTTTTTGAATTGTCCAGGCTATATAATGTCGAAAAATTAGTTCAAATAATTATTTGTTAATCCGAAACAGTAAAGAAAACACAAGTTAAATAAGTCTGAAAATATGGATGAAGAAAATCTCTGCTTTTAAGAATAATAAATAGAATTGTATGTTATTATTATCTCCGTTGTTGATTAAACGAGCAATAACTACCTATAATTATGTTATATTCGCCATACATGACAAAATCTAATTTTTGAAGGAATCCATATTTTTATCTTTAGGAAAAAAAGTGCAGCTATGGAGGTAAATGAAAAAACTTCATTAAACAGCAAAAATTATATTATTATGATCGAACAAATACGGGAATATTCAAGGAATTACATGATACTATTATTTTATGAGATATTTTTACTATTCTTTAAAGAAAAGATACTAAATCACATTGTATCTAAAAGAAAAAGGTGTATATATATAGCATAAAAAAATAGGCTCAGCCTACCTTCCCATGCACGATTGTATGGAAGGGAATCAATCAGTTCTAAGGAAATAAAAAAGTTCATAGGTTTTATAATATAGATGGGCATTAAAAAAAAATTCTGTGACAAATTGTTATAAACCTCTATTTTAAATATAATTTTCAACATATCATATCTGAAACGAAATTGATTGAGGCTACAACTTAAAAAATTAACTTTTCCTAACAATATAATTTTTGCCACAAGAAATAGAGTTGGGGAACTGCTTCGACCTTTTAATATTTAAAAAAATAAATATCAGAAAATATTCCCAATTAGGAAGACATTGATCCCATAGAAAAGTAAAAATTTTTTTTATTAGGGTGTAAAAACCGCTTGCATGATACTTATATGTGTAGAGCAAATATTATTGATTAAGTAAGAAGATCTCTACATAATATCGTATGCAGATTCCAACTCTGCTAGTGCCAATGGGGATTAGCCCGTTGGAAAAAATATAATAGTACTTGCCGGCCCCATTTTTTTTTGTTTTTGAAAATAATAAAAATTATAAATTTAACTTAGACGACTGAAGGGGAGGCGCCTGTTGTTTACAGGCAGGGAAAATGGCTAAAAAAACACCCTACCTAGCTCTAGGAATGAGGAACCATACCTATTGGGCTTTGGTTCTTTGAGGAAGTTTGATGAGCTGATATAAAATTGTTAATGTAAGAATAGTTACTTAAAGACATATTATTACAAAACAAAATATATTTTAATTTCATATCATGGGTGATGGCTTCGCCTTCTACGAAGCCTTTCAAAAAAAGATAAATCAAAAGAATGATTCTGATTCCTACTAGACCTGAGGAAATTCATAATAAAAGCATTTCGAACATTATCAAAATATACACAATCATTTAGAATATGAGTTAAATCATTATTATTATTGTAGAAAATAAAGGTAACTTATACTTCAATAGTTCCTTCAAAATATTATTTATAAATATGGGATAAAACTATTCAATTCTGATCCTATTAAGGATATACAAGATAAATGAAAATATACCCAGAAAAGTTAGAAGATGGTATAGAAAAAAAAGGCTAACTAGCGATATTTGCCCGTAACGTTCTATGATACTTTTAAATGGAGATAAAACACTGTTTTTTTTTAAATATTTGCACGAGCTAAAAAAGACCCTTATAATTCTAACATTGAATACGCCTATACTTTGAACATTTTATAGTAATAAAACGCCTTTTAAACAGGACATTCATGAATATAAGTTGAAAAAATGAGAGATGGCCTCCAAAACAAGGGAGAGGAAATTATTGTTCTTACAAGGAAAGATACTTAGGATTTACAAGTCTTATTTGCATAACATACATCTTCTATGATCAAAAAAGGTTAAATGAAGTTATTTTTGTTCGGACCTTATATATATGGTGGGAAATACCAAATTTTAAGAATAATTAACGAATTTTTATCAAGATATTATTTTATAAAGGATACAAAATTAATTCGAACATTATTTATCAGTTATTATTTTAGACTAAATTGTGTAATAAATTATGTTGAAACAAGCTTTTGTAACAGATGTTTTAAAGATGAATTGATAGAGCGTACGATTATATAAAATGGAGTAAATGAATTAAACAATATATTTATTACATTTCCATATATTATTTTCCAATTTGAATTTTTACCTAAACATATCCTTCAAAACAATTTATTTTATGCAAGAGTATGGCGGATCTAGTTCAAAACATAAAATAACATTAAAAAAATCCATTAAAATCTAAATGTTTTGTAAAATATTGAAAGGAAATTAAGATCTCATGCGTTATTTGTGAAAGATTTCAGTACGCATGTGTGCATAATTCATTTTTAAACATGACCTAAAATAAAATAAAAATGTGGTCTTCCAATTATCAAAATGTGAATCTTAATAAAACTTGGAGTTTCTAACCTTATAAGTTTATGTGGTTTCAGGGCATAACCTGAAACATTTCGTCCCAAATTTGTCAAAATTCATGTACTCTCGTTCACTATGATTATTTTTAATTGTACCAAATGTCAGAATATACTTAAAGTGGCATTTTCACTTATAATATTACAAAATTCAGGAGCCCCCCTCCCATTCTGGAAACTTCTGCCATAAATATCTTCGGTTTTTGTAAGCAACAATAATTACTATTAAAAATGAATAGAAGTATAACATACATTTCTGTGTAAAGACCTAAAGTATGAAGCTGCGTACAGTTTATTTATTTGCAAATATGATGAAAAGAAGTGTTTCTAACTAGACTATCTCTTCCTGTTTAGTAAATGTTAAAGCTGTTTCACAATTTTTAATAGATTTTGTTATAAAAAATTATGAAAAAATATTGAATTGAAAATATTTTATTTTACAAATTATGAGGTAAAAAAAGTTGGGAAAAAGAGATTACACAAACACGCAACCAAATATCAGAAAATGAAATTTGTAAAGCGACCCTCACTGTTACATTATAATGAGAAATCTGATACATTTTTTTATAATTTCTCAATTTAAAATAGTAAAAAGTATTGAAAATTTTTTTGAGGATGCGAACTTTAACAAACTAATGAGAATATAATTCTGTTTTTATTGATGAAAATAATTTACATTTTGTTATTTTAATTTCTTATCTTGGTTTTGTCTCCATGGTGGTGTTTTTTCTTGTATAGTGTTGCATTAACAAATTAAATAACAATGAAATCAATATTTTTGAAACTTTTCTATCATTAGGCCCAAATTTTGACACCCATATAAAACGACATTCACAGCCTTGTCAGGGATTCTCTTAGGCAGCAATCCTCCTATTAATTAAATTATTGACAATTTTGGCATGCCATACAAGCAAAGAAGCGTGAATCCTTTTAATGAACACGTTATGCAAATGACGACTACTTTTGTCAATATAGAATTCCTAATTAAAAAAAGAATACCTTTTTTTGTTTGGTATGAATACATTTAAATGTCAACCGGGAGTAATATTTCAAACAATACAGGATTTAATACATTCCTTTAACAAAAAACGTTGATTTGGTTCGTTATTTCTCATCTCCTAGAAACAAAATGTTTTGGCTATTTTAAGAAAAGAACGGCCATACATATCGTGCATTACAAGAATTTCTATCTGCTCGGATCTAATGCTAGCTAAATCAGTTGATTGGCTATAAACTCCCTTTTTATAACAGAGAAAAAAAATATGGCTTGCAAAGGACAATCAGAACCGCCTCGAGTTATCCTTGAAATATTTGTATGATTTTGCTTTCTGACCATGGGACTGATGCTCAAATACCCACAGTATCGTAAATAAATATTGATGGAAAATAGGATTCTTGGTACGACCTCAAATATAAAGTGTGCAAGAACGCGTTAAGTGATCTCATATGCCAAAATGCGTAGGAAAGACGTAAAAAAAGCACACAAAACAGGGAAGACTACTTATGTTATAAATTTCATAAATAAATGTTTTGGTTATTTAAAAATGATCGGGAAAAAAATATGAACGCTATAGGCGTTACTGAAATATTAGCTGAGAAAAAATTTGGGCTGTCAAAATATAATAAATCTCATCAAGATTTAGGAAATGGTAAAAATGATATTAGTCCCAAAACATAATCGGATAAAAATGTATTAGGTGGAATTTCCATTATGTTGTGCAAATATCAAACCACCACCGTAGGTTGATGAAATACAAGAAAAAGTAAAAAAACCTTACTGTCAAAGCTTCTGTAATATATCATAATTATGTATGCCATATTTTCCATTTTTACCAAATTTTATAATAAAACTCTGTAATATTCCATTATCATAAGGTTTTATTGGCTCGTTTGCTTGATCTATTGACAATCCTTTTAAATGCCCTTTAAACCATTTGCATCAAGCCAACTATGCTTCATTTTAAATTGAGAGATATAGTAGAACTTGTAATAAAACTAAAATAACTTTGGTTTTGTCGTCTAAATTAGAAGCATATGGAAGCGCATGACTAAATATGGCGATTACCTTCCAAAAGGATTACCCGTTAATTTCTGGTGTTTATCGAAAAAATTGGGTTAGGAAATAAAAAGCATAGAGATGAATTAGAATACCTACCCACCACTTTTATAATTAAGGTTGGATTATGATAAATTTAATCACTACATTAACTTGTTCTACTAACAATGATAATAAAAATAAATTTATAACCATCTTTGTCTTTCAATTAATACATTCATGAAATTGCTTATTCTAACTTATTAAACATTAAAAAAAAAATTTCTGACACTATATTTTTTTTGAGATATATCAGAGTCAGAATTAAATATAATACAATTCTGAGATATGTGGAAACATTGAATGGTTTTAACCTATAAAAACAAAATTCGTATGTTTTTTATTGAAGCCTTTTGCTTATGAAGTGGTTAGACTATTTATTGATTTAAAAATTTAATGAAAATTTCTTAACAGAAAATAACTCAGGTTAATTGAGAATGAAATCTACGATGTTTGATTAAGAAGTTTTATTATGTATGCATTTTTTTTGTGACCTAACATCGTTTGAAAATGTAAGGTTCTTAAAAATTATCGATAAAATATAAATTATTTAAATTGTGAATTAAATTATTCAAAAAAAAATCAAGATCAACAATTTTGTACACATATTATGTTCTTTTGTTATATGCGCGTGCGTGCGATTTTCTTAAAGGGCACGCGCATATTAAAGGAGCTAGAAATGGAAATTGATGTTCCAGAATTACCTTTAAGTGATTTACAAAAAAGGGCTGATGACATTTTAAATGGAATTAGAGATGTCGATGAAAATATTAAAAAAGTTACTGGCCGAAATTTTTCTGAAATAAGGTTGTTTAGTGTAAAACTTATTTTTAGGCGGGGGTTCAATCAAAGATTGAATCGTAAACGCATTGCTAGGGATCGATTACCCGAGATTGAGCATGATATGTATTTCAAATAAATTTAATATACTTTAGTGAAAAAGCTTCTGAATCTACTGATACAGTCGCCAAAATAGAAGAACCGCTACAAACGCCTGTAGATTTAACTACATTTTATATAAGATTTCTGTAATGTCTGAAATTGTTCAACCAGTTGAGATGAATTTCTCCCCGATCGAAGAAAAGGTTGAAATACCTGATAAAGAGACGTGTTCTAGGTATATTTTATACCAAATTATAATAAGATCAAAACGCATGTTTGGCCATTTATTAGGAACTCTCACAAAATTTAAACAAGAAAATGAACATCTTAAAGAACAAGTCTTTATTTATTTATTTATTTTAAGACTAGTAAACGTCAAGAAATTGAGAGGAAACTTGAAGAACGTGCTTCTAAAGAACATGAGGAAATTATTAAACAGAAACGAGAGTTGCTACAATTACGTCGAGAAAAACAACGTGATCTTAGACAATTAAGGAGACAAATTTGGATTAAAGAACTAGAAGAAATTGCAAATAATTCATTTGATACCATGTCTTCGTATATTTTGTTGTCCGCTAAAATTCCTATTTTTTATCTTCCCGCTAAACATAATGATGTGACACTTAAGAGACTAGAAGATTCTAAAAATATGTTATTACAACGGAAAGAAAACTATATTAAACTAATCCCTGAATTTACTGCCCTTAATGATATTCCTGAAAAGCAAGCAGAAGATAATAACGAGGCTAAAGTTGAGGATGGGTCTTCATCCGAATCATCATCAAATGATGAAGCAGATGGGCCAGAAAGTCATAAAATTACAGAACAAAATGTTCCAACTGTTTCAGAGATTCTTATTGAATAATTTATTTTTATTAATCATTAATTATTCATTATTTGTACTCATGAAGTTTAGATTTGTACAAATTTAATTTATTATCTTGGTTTATATAAACCATGGTTCATATACATTTATTTGGGTGGTCCTAGCTGCTCGGGTATAAAATTATTTTTTATATTGTGTTATCAGCTTTACTAATAATGTTGATCTTTTTAACTTTATTTTTCTTATTTTTTCACATAATTTTTTCATTTTTACTTAGATCAATTTGCCTCTGCATCAATTTTTTGCATTGCTTAAATTAACTCTAAGAATTAATTTCTTTTAAAATTTAAATTATTTCATGAATGGATTATGTTAATAAATTCTTATTTCCTGTTGTTAAGTTTTCGGGAATCTTCATTGTACTCTAAAGAGGAGCATTTAATAGAATTCATCATTATTGTTTATCTGTGTTTACTATTTCACTGAGATGCGCCATTTTAATTTACAAAAAATCGAAACATGCTAATGAATGCCACGCTCTAATTATTTTGCCAAGATTATAATATTCAGGACATGTATATGTATACATGTATCTCAAATGGGCAGAAATCAAAACGTACTTTGACATTGTTTTAACTCTTAATCAATCCTCCCCATTTTTATAGAGAAACAATTGTAAACTATAGGATTGATTGATTTTATTTTAAGGGAACTAATTGTATCCTCGCCATTTGTCTTCTACTCGCAGACGTAAATTTTTATCATAAAGATGGTGATTGCGAATGTATGAGAAAATCTCGTATACAAAACTATTTCCATTTTTAATTAATCCCATTAGTTTTTTTAATCCTCAAGAAGAAATTTCAATTTAATTAAAAGTATTAACTATTTAATATGAAAAAATATATTGGAGTTGAATAAATATCAAGCAGAGATCATATGCACTGAAATCATCACCTGAAATAAATTGCGCGGAATTATCGTGTGCGAATTTCTACCTAACCCCTCAAATGAAATAGTGATTTTTAATTTATTTCAGGGATATTCCTATGCGGAAAAACTTTTACGAAACAACGCCCGAAAATTTAGACGTCCATATATTAAAAAGTTTTTTTTTAATTTTAAAATAACCGCGTCTTGCAATTAACACCACAATTTATGGAAAGCAATGTGACGATTTTGTTATTATTATCAATTTCTATTTATTTATTCATTTTGATTAAAAAACAATAGCTTAAATGAGCAGAGACCAGAAATTAATAACTATCTCTGTAGGTTAATTATAAAATTTTTATTGCAGGAAGGGAAAAAAAATGATGTCCGCATTATAATGCTAATCATATCTCACTTTTAAGTAAGACGAATTGTGGAAAATCATAATGCAAATGGTGCATCCTTAATTCAAAAAATGGGAAACGATTAAACGTCAATATTAATTGATAATATTCTGAACTCAATAAAAGTCCTAATTGATGATAACTGTACTCACTGCATGGTAGACATCATACAACGACTTGATTTGAAAATTCACACTACAACAATGTGACGCATATTAAAAAAACTGTCTGATTC
>SGJC01000285.1:0-17826 GCA_009887335.1 Henneguya salminicola | reverse complement strand
GCAACGGAGTTTGGATTGATTGAAGCGGATGTAGTTCAAGTTGTTGGCCTCAACTTGCAGGTAAGAGTCAACAAACCACTGCTGTGATAATTTTCCAGCGTGGATTATAGGATTAAATTCTTCACGTATGGCAGTTTGTGCCACCTTGTACTGCAACATTGACACGTTTTTTCTTACTTAATTTGCTTGAACGCCTGGATATGACTCACACTGCCATTTTGGCTGCCATCCTGATTCACCATAGGGATAAAGCAAAGCATAAGTCATTGGATCGAGATTTGGGCTAAGGAAGTTAATTTGAACAAATGCTGCTGAGAGATTGAATTTCGGGGATAAATGCGAATGTCGCGTTCAAACGAAGGCTCTCCGTCACCGTTGACAAAAACCATCGCAATTTCATTGGCAGTTGGGCCATTATAACGACGGTTGTCGGATTGACGATCGCGTCTGAAGACCAAGCTAATTTGGGGAGCTGGACGATTTTCTAAAGTTGCTGCAGTAATCTCATGTTCCTCAACCTCCCGAATCATGTTGTATGTTTGAGCTATTCGATTGTTTTGTCGGAAAAAGCGGCCAATCTGATCAAGAAAAATTGCGGGCATTTGACATTGGCGACATGTTGATTACGCACATTTAGAGCCTGTGTGCTATCGATCACATAAAGTTTCGCATATTTGCGCGTTTGATCTGCGGCTGGATGGAGGTGGCTCTATTGGGAACGTTGACAATTTCAGCTTCTCTTGATGCGAAAGACACAGGGTTATTAATTGATTGGATTTGATCACGGAAATTACGATAGTGGGGATTGCTTTGGTTGCTCATAAGATCCTGTAGTAAGGCAGGATATGCAAGTTCGTGGTCATTAATATCCAATGGCTTGGCAAGTTTGAGCTTTCCCTTGCGACAGCACTGTGCGAATAACTTGTCGGAGCTTCTTTCAGCGATGAAATTTTTAGATTTGCAAAATTGGCCTAATGCATTCAATGGACCACATGTGTGTATTGTCACATTATTTTCGTCGTTGATAATGACTTCATAACGCACCCTTTGGCTCTGCATTTCTTGTGGCATTAGATGCGCATTGAGATCGGATGTTCTCCTTGCTTGCGTTTGTTCAGCATTTTCGGCTTGTCGTTGCGTTCGATGTAAAGCAGCATCATCAAATCGTCGATCTTCGGCTTGTCGTTGTGTTCGATACAAAGCAGCGTCAACAAATCGTCAAACTTCGGCTTGTGCCACACTTTCAGCTTGTCGATGCATCTTTTTAGCCTTAGCTATTCTTGCATGTTGAGCCTCCAGTTCCTCAGCGTTAATTTCATCGCACTTTCTCTTCCCGCATCTTTCTTGACGTTCTCGATCAAGTTTTTTCCCCGTTCAGCTGGGTCTTCGTTATTCATGGTGAAATTTGATTTTTGATAGGTTGAAAGATTTATGTTTGAAAAAATTAAAAATTAGCCGAAGCGGCCATATTAGTTATATACTGCGCACGCTCGGGCGCGATTGAGAGGGACAGACAGAATTGTTTTAATATATTATTAATATTAATTAATTAAGAACAATCTAAATCATTTTTCAAAATTTAAAATGAGCCGAATCCACCGCATGCGCACTTGGGCGTGGCAGACAGAAAGAATTACTTTAATATATTATTAAATAAAAATTATTTTCATTTTACGATTTTATTTCAGAATTTGTTAGCCTTCTTTTGTAACATGCTGAAAGGGTTAACCTTTGCTGATCTCCAAGATAAAATCTTATTTGTTTGTATTAGTTAACCGTCAGGTAGATATCTAGTCAAAACAACAGATGGAATGTCTAGGATCGCCCCTCGTTTAAAGTTTGAGGGGAATACAATTTTCGGATATGTATCCTAGAAAAAAGGCGTTTTGCTGCAGTTTCTCGTAGTTTCCCGTTAAATCAGTGAATGAATCCAACTGTCTGCTATGTCAATCTTTGTGCGGTGCACTCAAAGTAATATTTAAGAGTACTCTTTATAAACGATAGTAGGTTCGTTTTTCTACAAATACAAAAACAATCAATGGTATGGTAGAGATATGAACTATGAGGGACGGGGACTCTTTAAACAATAGACATTCGTGTTTCTTAACTTTTACATTTTTTTATGAACTGAAAGGGTGAGTGATGTTCTTAATAAGAGCTGGATAAATATATTTTTTTGGTAAAAGAATTAATGTGTATATATTTAATGCAATAGTTATTAAGAAAAAAACATATCACCCTTTATACGCTCACAAATAAAGGAGGAATTTATAGTTTCAGTTAGATGTTATTTTTATATATTTCATAGGATTTGGTATGAACTTAAGTCCTATGTTATCTCCTGAGAATCTATCTAAAAGCTTACGTCCAAATAATTGATATAATTTTTTTGGCAAATTCATACTTTTTTCCAAATCAAAACTAACGAGTGCGAAATCATTCACCAGATTTCAAATAGTAGCACTTTCAACCTCTTCCATCTAGATATTCCAAATCCTCAATGAATTTGCTTTTAGAATCTAAATTTATCTAAAAAATGCAATCTATTCTCAATTGTAATTTAATATAAAATATTTTCAAAAACATTACTTAGACCAGACAAAAAAATAAGACTATTATTGATAATTAAAGCCAGTTATAATAATCCGAAAACGCGATTAATTTAAATTAATTTTGGTAACCAAGAATTTCTCTTTCGAAAATGTGTTTCCTATCGAAATCGCATTTTTCAAAATCTATAGCGTTTATTTAAATACGATTCTAAAATTATAATCGATATGACATTTTTCCTCTCTTTGAAACAAAAATATTTTGTAAATCAAACTACTATGCTTCATAACGACGAAGAAGGTGGGAAGAGTCCAAAAATCCTTACATATTTACGAAGGAGGAGGTTAATATGAAACATCATGAGAAGAAGTAGCCTAATAACTTAAATATGATTTTTGACAATTGTATGATGCCAACTGTGAAAATATTTTTCAAAATTTTGGGAAACAGGTGGGATAGCAGAGATCCAGCTGTTAATAAACCCCTGAAGGATATCAGAAGGAAATTACCCTGCAAAACAAAACAAAAGTAATTTTGAATTCCAAGAGAGAAAAGATAGAAAGTATGTTGAGTTGAAGACACCCACTACGTTCGGTAATTTCTTTATCATGATTGACTAACACCAATTGAAAGATCGTAAAGATCACAATGATAGAGACCAACAACGTTTTCCCCATCAAATTCAAGAATTTATAAATTAGGTATAATTTTCTTTCATATTTATACTAGAAAAGCATCAAAAGATAAACCATTTCTTCAGAGATAAAAATGCAACTGGTATACAACCTTTAAAGAACCGTTTTATTTTTTTCCTCCAAATTATAATATTAAAATATTGCGCGAAAACAAAAAAACTCTATATATTTTTTAATACATTGTTTCAAAAATATAAAGCTGATAATGAAAATTATAACTTATAATATAAGAGTTATATATTATTTATTTTTATCGTGATATTTATAAATCGCTTAAAGGAGGTTCTTCAGTTGGTGCGATTCCCAATATATCCTGTAAGTTATTTGATAGGATCGTATATTGATAAATGAGACCCTTGTGATATTCTACTTGATCATCCTTAATTAATTCGGCATTAAGACTCAAAGCTCTTTCACATATATCCATAAATTGCAGGAAAACGTTTGAAAGTTTTTCGATAGAATTTGTTGGATGGGAGTTTTTAGCCTCTCCTTTTAAAAAGTCGTTAGCATATGCAAGTGGACCGGCATTGACTGTCACAGAAACAGAACCTTGCAATCTGAGTTGAAGACCTTTCATGTCTGCAGGTTTTTTTTCAATAAGATCGGTTAATTCACTTACTTGGGTTGTCATTTCAGCAATAGCAACCTTGAATATATTAAAATACAATAATACCTCAATAGGAGTCAATTCTAGCTCGTGTTTTTTAATAATCGCATTACGTTTTGTTATATAAGGAAAGCTTTTAGCAGTGGTAAACGTTGTTATTCTTTTACACTGCTCAGTGATAGCTCCACGAGCTTTTCCACTTGCAGTAAAAGGAGTTTCTGCAATGAATGTGTTATTATTATGATGTATCAGAAAGGATCCTTTATTGTTCTTAATTTTTCCAATTGGTCTGACCACATTGATCTGTATATAATCATTGTTTTGATCAAGTTGATTCCATTTTACTTTTGTTGATTCTTTAATGATGGAGAGATTCACACAACGAGGTGTATATATTTTAGTAAGTCGTTCAACCACTTCTCCTAGTTGTGTAACTCTAGGTTCTTTGTAAATGTATTCACATCCGTGATCTTCCTTGAAACTGTGCCCATAAAATGAAACACGATAATAAGTTCCTAGATATCGTTTAGATCCGCATTCAATAATTTTATCATAAGTAGATTTTAATCTTCCGTGAATATCCGATAACATCTAAAACTAATAAAAAAAAAATTAACTTTATAATTGTCTTCTTTTTCAAGGAAAGGTAAAATCTTTTTGCAAATATCAGGAACCACTTCATATCTCTCAGCTTTTATAAGATATTCACAAGCATTATTAACATTTGCCACAAATTCTGCCTAAAACATTAGAAATCTGCCTTAAATTACAATAGTATGTTTGCTTTCATCACTCAATCCTTCTTCTTTAAAGCTACATTCGTTTTGTGTAATATTGGGTGTAATGATTTTAAAAACATCGGCTCCTTCTGAAAGAGTACCTATTTTTATGAATAATTTGATACTTTTTCGTTTGAGTGTATTAGCGATCAAGGCAGCGATATGTATATAACACATAGCAACCTCAATAAAAAATAATAAAACATACCTCTGAATAATTTTGGTAACGTTCATGAAGAGAAGCAATACGTTCAAGCCATGTTTGACGCAGTTCAGGCACACCTATAAATGAATTAGCGATAGACCAATGTGCATCAACTAAACATTCCGGATCACTTTCTAATTCCTAACATATTATTCAAAAATATATCGACCTTGAATCGGAAAGTTAAACGTATTATATTTTTAACCCTTTTTGTTAAATCACTTATTTCCCCCGAAAATACAGTATTCTAAATATATAACCTCACTACCAACCTTCATTACCTCATCACACTTAACTAAATTACATAATTCTTTCATTGTTTCATAAAGAAAATTAAAAGAATGAGAATTCTCAACAACTGTAGAAGAAGCCATAATTACCTTAAATGTGAAAAAAATATAAATACACTAACATAGGCTCGATGATAAAGCACACCAGTAGTGTAGTAATTTGTACGTAATATTAAATAAATCATATTTTTGGCCTAAAATTATAATTTGCTGAATACCTCATTTCTAACATTTTCAATACTATTCCCAGTTAATCGAAGTAGCTAAATATTATTAACATCAAAAATCATACTTCTACGCATAATGAATAACAATTATTATTGGTGGCTTTGTATAATATTTGTGGGCTCTAATAGTTGAAATTTTATTATTGTAACCTTTGCGATTATTTGTCGAAGCATTGCAAAATGATGTTTTCTGATCGCAGCAGATGTATTTAGTTGAAGCAATAAAATATGAATGTCAAAAAGCTCAATATATATTATAAGTTATACATCCTTCATTGTATCGTTATTACCACAATTAATATCAAATACATCCAATATATTTATCATAAATAAGTTACTTTGAAGGTTGAAAATATTTTTTCCATGAAGTCGAGAACGATAAGACATACTTCGCAATGAAGATTTGAATCTAGTTCGGCTCGATTAGAATCAATGAAAGAATCTATAAATATAAAAAATGTATAGATACTATATGATTTAAAAAAATCATCAGCTTTTGTAAATCTGGAGACTGAAGAAGGATTAGCCGAAACAGCGGTTCGTCTTGATTGAGTAAAAAAATAAAATACCCTGTTTTTTTTAAATTTGGCAGATGTAAAAATGTCTTCAAGGATATTCTGGAATTAAATCTATTTATCTATCATACCGAATTAGACTAAGAAATCTTCTTAAGAGTGAACAATCTATTTTTTTTGTTTCAAGTCCCAAAAGAGCTGCTTGTTTACCCTTGATTAAGACATCGTTACTGTATGATTTTAAATATTCCATCATAAAATTAATATCAATCGATTTAATTATATGCAAAAACATGAGCAATAGCTCTTTTAAATCTCTTTGACTCAACATCATGCTTGTATCTTCTGGTATGTAAAATTTAAAATCAGCATTAAGAGTAGCAGAGCTAGTAATTCTACCAGCCCTACCGTCTTTAGTTTTAGAAAGGGTGTTGGATCTAGATTCAACAGGAGATTCACTTCCAATAGTATCTATTGCAGAGCACGATTCTATGTAACTTTTAGAAGATGAATCCTGAAACAGATCGTATTTTTCTAATAAAATTGTAACGAAGGGTAAATAAAGCATATATATTCTGCATCTTTTTTCCTAATATAAAACTAAAGCGTGCTAACTTCACTGTTATAACGATCATCAAAATTATGTTTTATTAATAAATTCCTCATCAAACGGATACCATATTTTCTATATTCATATGACTGCCCAAGAATATGCTTAACCTTGAGATATCAAAACATTGAAAAATAAAAATATTGGATATAATAAATACCTGAGAGAAAACAAGCCACAAGAGGAAATGATACTTTTCATAATTTTCGCATAAATCACGTAGGTATAAAACAGCTAAATCTATTTTTATTTGCGATACCATTTCTAGAGCCTATATTTAGATCCCAGCTAACTTACTAGGTGTTTCATATGGCATATTTAATTGAACAAAATGTTCGTAATTGCAAATCTGGGCAAGAGTATCAAATCTTATTGAAACCATCTATTTTTAGTTTCAGTTAATCTCTCTACCATTTGATCATCTCCTTGATAATTTTCTATCATAATCGACACAAATTTCATCACAATTCCTCTATCAATTATGGAAAAACATTTCTAATATAATTATTTATATAATAACTGCAAAAAATTGAGACAAGGTTCGGTTTAATATCTAACATATATCATAACAAATAACCTTCACACCTGTAGGATCTTGAATAGACATTTTTTTCACCATACAAATAATGGTACCAACAAGAGCACCAATATCATCGATTGTAGATTTTTTAAGAAAATTTTTCCTATTTTGCTAAAATAAATCACAAAAAATTCATACAGTTATTTTATTAACACTAATTGCTTCAATGGCAATACTTTTATAAATAATATCTAAGAAAAACCAGCAGCACTATTTTGGTAACATAAATATATACCTTAAATAAATGACCAGTCATAATAGGATCTGACCCATAATTTGTAGACATGGCAAGATGTTCGAGAATAATTTCATGTAAAGTTGCTTTATAAGAAAGTCTTCGAGGATTAAAGCGGCTCTTAAAATAAACTTAACCATTGCTACCTTTATAAAACCTCTAAGTAAATCCTCTCGTTCTTTTAAAATAACTTCTCCACAAATGAGTAACATAAGACTTGAATGAATATTTAATTTTTTACCGAATAGTGTTTTTTTGAATGTCTTCAGCTCTGAATATTAATTAGAATTTGGCTACTTTTCTTTGGCAACATCCTTCAATTTGTTACTCTGTAGCAAAACGTCAAGAAGAAAATTGATGATGATGTATAAATGAGTTATCATTACATGGGTTTCAAGTGCATACAACCACTAAAATAAGGTTTATTTTATTACTTTTATATTTTTGCATAAATCAGCACAATCTTCGAGGGAAATTCCTTTCTGATCGACCAATGTCATTATTTTGTAAAGATACATATTCTTAGCATTATTTCGTGGGTAATATACTGAGGAATGATAATTTGTTATAAAATTAAGGTTAAGTTTTATTACAGGTTTTCCATGCCCATCAATCCATTTTAATTCGGAAACAGTTTTGCTTTTTTCCATTTTTTCTAAATCATATTTTAAATAGTTGGGAGGAAGAGTAGAAACTGCAGGGAGGGAATAATCTTTACTAATCGTGATACTAAAATAAATAATAATTTTATAACCAATCAACGTCAAATAAACGTAACCATGAATACCCTAAGATCTCATCACATGATCCTTTTTTTTTTAACTCGCTATTTTCTTTATATGAAACAGAATGATATGTGAGTAAAATATGAAGATTTGGAATTATATTTGCTGGTAATAATATTTTAATTTCATCCATTAAATTTGCATTATTTATGCCACAAATAACTGTAGAAGATGCAGTTTTTATGAATCCAGTTTGACATGTCCGAGAAAAAATCAAAGGTAATTGCAACTGATCGCCCTCACCAGAAGATTGTGTATCATAAATTTCAATTGTAACAACAAAATTTTTAATCTATTTTTCCAAAAAAATAATATATACTTTTAACGTTGATTTTAAATTGATCATATTTAGACTTAAAATGTTGACAAATAGCACATTAACGGGATAACTATAACCCCGATACCGTTTAGGACACACCTCAAGATCTAATAATTTTTTAAATAATTGTGGTTCTTTCTCATTGAAAGGTTCAATTGCTTCATACGCTGATGATAAAACATCTAAAAAAAAGTGATAAAAATTATATTTTACTTATCGGGGCTTTTTCATCGTCAATCTCGAGACTGTAATCTATTTTCATGTTAATTGTAGCAGATTTCAATTTCGAATCTCTAAAAATAGATATATATTACAAAACGTCCTATATTCTTGTAATAATTTTATCATTTCAGATACTGTATATTTATAATCCTTTGAGATAAAAATTAAATATTATTTACATATTTTATGAGCCCAGTGAACTTGGTTTCTTCATCAAGTTCCCCTCGATGAAAAACTCGTTTGAAGCTGAATCCAACAGGCATAAGATATTTTTTTGCTTTTTCGTTTGTTTCCATAAACATTTTTCCAAGTTTTGCTTCATATTTGTTACCGCCTTTTATGTAATAGTCCCAAAGAGTAGTAAGACTGGCAGTGTAGAGTTTATAAACACGAGCAATTATATAATAATCATCATGAACTGAAGGGACATTAAAAACACATGAATTGATTGATTTGTCCTTAATAGAGTTTTTTCCAGTTTCGATGACATTATTATATGGAGTAAATCCTTGATTATACATCAGATATTGATTTAATTCTGGCTCAATTGGATCACATATGAAATCTTCTGTTATTTTAACCCCTTCTTTAAGGTCATATACAGCAAAGAATAAAACAAAAGGTTCTATGTAATTTATGGAAATTTTTATTCGTTTATATTGAAATTTCAAATTTTTCCCAATTTTGGTTCCAGGCACATATGAGGGTAAACTTTCAATGGGAGTAACGTCAGATGCTTGAATGATATTGGAATAGATGTCATATAATTTATATCTGCATTCGTTTCGTTGTTTTTGATTTGACAAATCAGTTTCTTTTGAATATTGGACCAATAGGGGAATTTTACTATATGCCCATCCTTCTTGTACATTATTATTTCGTCTATTGCTATTGGCGGCTGATGCTTTACTCACTTGATCGCACTCAAAAATGATTCCTGTAGAATCAGTTATAGATTTGACCCAATTTTGGAATTCTTTTGGTGACGGTGCAACTAATATAATAATTTTTTGATTAATATGTATTTCAAATGCATTAGTTTTTACGGCTTCAGATTGACGAAAACACGAACAATATTCAATAAAAATAACTCCTTTATATTTTTCATTTGAATCCTCTTGCGTTTTAAAATCTAATTTGCTATATGGTTGACCGGCAGATCGATTTAAGGAGAAATATCTTTTTAAAGGTTTCACGGTTGTTATCCATTTTTCAATTGTTATAGTATTGTCAATTAAAGGTGGATACATTTCTAAGTATCCAGAATATAATACCATATCTTCATCTGCAATGGGGCATCCAGATAACTGTGACATAAAAATATAACTCATTTACTGGTCTATCAATATCACTCTGAAAGGTTGAATCAGTGGAATACTCGTGCTTATACAAAGGTTGATCAATAGGTTTAAATCTAAGCTGATGTAAAAATTAAATACTTTGGAAGGGTAAAAAAATATCCATTATAATCTTCTTGTAGAAATGAAATCACGTGATTCTCAATTTGCGAAGAAAGGGTATCGATGCTCTAAAATTGATAAAAAATCAAAAACTCGTTTTGCGATACTGTTTACATTTTTTATATCCTTCACACCATATAAAGAGTACCATTTAAAAATTTCAGGCATTATATTTTTTGTATACTGACATATTAGACAAACAGTAAATATACCACAACGTCATTTTGGGGAAAAATTAAAATATCACTATTTTTATCATTTTCAAAAGTTCCTCTTTTTTTGTTAAATTCTTCCTCATAGTCCGGATTAGGATAATTTGTAGTTAGCTGATGGATATATGCGAATTTGATTTTACCTTAAGTTCTCCTAGAGGAACCTAAAAAATTAATAAAACTATCATAATTTAAAAAGATAATATGATATATATTATGTTTTTTAAGTTGTTGGTGAGATTGATAAAAAAATTCTTACATGCGATGAATTTGCCATTGTTTTTTCGGAGATTGTAATCGGACAGTTACTAAGTGATGAAACTGATGTAGAATTCTTCAATTTTCCCACATTTTCATTTGGTAATATTGAAGAAGTTTTTTTAAAAATTCTACTAACATCACCAGGTTTTGTTTTCATTGTAAGATTAAAGTTAAATCAATTTTCACTAATTACACCGCAAGGCAACGAAAAATAATGTTAATAATTAAATATTCGCCGCATTGGGTTCTATAATTAGCAGATTAAAGGTTTATAAATTATTATACCAATTTTCTCATTGATACCATTCAGCTCAAACTAGTTTTTATCAATTTACATTGTACTGTTGTTAAACGTACGTTTTTCAAATTTCGCCGCTTGTATTCACGAGAAAATAACTTTTTTTGTTGGTATTGAAAGGATCATTTTACTCCCAAACTTAAATATTCGTATGTGCATCAAATGATATTAAGGCGATATCATGTATCGTAACAACTGATCTCTTTGAGTCAATATTTAATTGAGAACTCTATGTTAAATAAAAAATTCATTATTTATAACTTTTAAATTTTGCCAAAAATTAAATATTTTACAATCCTAAAGAATGTATAAGAATCAGATGAATTATGTATGATTATATTTTTGGACGAATTCCTATGTCGCCATTAGGTTTAAAAAAAAATAATAAAATTAAAATATATTAAATTTTTTTACATCCTAAAATTCAAAAATAAATAAAAAGTATGTAAATTTTGAATGATTTAAATCCATTTAAGGGCGTCAATATTTGTTTAACAAAACTAATCTTTTAATCGAGAATCTTATCACATTTTATAATTTAATTTTTTCTAAAACATAATTCAGAAACTAAAAATTCCTGTTTATTATCGATAAAAATTAAAACTATTTATATTTACACACACCTTTATTATTGGGATAGGTTTATTTAACTTCTGTTATTTTTCAATATTTGTCTGTAAATAATTTTTATTAATTAAATTTCAGACTTTTTATATATTTTCATTATTATTAAAAAAAAGTCTATAATTGATTCTTTACCTTATGTTGCAGGTTTGTGAATCAAAAATTTCAAATAATACTGCACTTTATTTGCTCGCAGGAGATTTTTTACATGCTAACAGTTAAAAATATTATATTACATATCGTTACATAGGCAAGATATTATAGTGATTTTATTTTGTTTCTTTATTATATGTTGGAACGATATTAAATAGTCCCTTAGGGAAGGATACTATAGTATTTTTTAAAGCGAAAAAGTTATTAAAATACTGAGTATACTCCTGTTGATATATATATACTCATGTGTGGTTCTTATAATTGTCATCCGGATTAGTCCGTTTTATACATTTGTAGGTGAGTTTTTTTTTTGAGATTTGTAATTTGTCAACCGGGGATTCAGAGATTGGATTGGAAAGTTTGAGATTACATCATCTGCGAGTGACAGGGCAACCGACGAAGCTAGAGCGGAAATCTTCTCGGTTTCCCTTTAAGATAATACATGAGAACACTATATGTCGTTGTCCCGGAAATGTAAGTCGTCTTTCATTAACGCATACAAATCAACCGAAAAAAAGTTTCACAGACAATTTTAATTTGGTAAAACAAAAGGGATTATTACAAGAAACAAATGGAAGAATCTTTCACAGTTCTTTCTCGCCGAATAAAACAATAATAAATGTAGCACATCCAAAATTCTCATTGACAGTTCTGTAAACCCCTCGCCCTGAAAGACATATAGCTAGTATTCCACCATAATATTTCTCTGCCATAACCCTAAACAAAAAAATAATGGACATTAACCAAGAAGAAGAAAAATGCGAGCTCATAAACTTTTTCTACGTTACACATAGAAGGAATTAATTCCAGACACCAAATAACTTCATCCCTTGGCATTTAAAAAAAAATCCTTGAAGAAATCTCAGCTCTCGAATTTTGAAGGCCAGAGGTTTAACAAAAAGGGAACCAAACAAATAATTAGCTTAAACTGAAATAAACTAGGGTTCATGGAAAGAAATTTTCCGTAAAAATGGAGAAACTCCAACAGAAAAGGGTTCATACACACACTAAAGCTCTACGATAGCGCTTTTAACAACGCAGTTAATATCTGCTAAATCAGCCCACAGGGTTTGACGAACCATAATTTTGGATTGTAGGTCAAACGTAACTATAAGGAACACTTCTATTTATTTAAGACATTTCAACCAAATTGGCGTTGTCGAGAGTAAAATTAAATGGGGTGATGATCAAAGAGAAACTTTAAATCGTTTATGGTACGAAGAAAGGCCATGGCGAGACGTGAGTTTTCAATTAATGTCAATGCAAATTAGTTTTTGAAAAAACCCCAATTCCTCTAATGGGGTGTTTTAGCGCAGTTTTTTTAGGGCGCTTTCCGTAAGATCAGGAATGTTAACCAACTGTCGGCTACGTAAAACGGTAATGACGTACCCAATGGAAAATTTAGTGATGCCTTTTATATGATAGTAGAGGATTTTTCCAAAAAAAATCAAAGCCTTATGGGGGTAAAATAAGAGTAAGATCCGTGAGAGACAGTGGCTCTCGATGCACGTAATATCCGTGTTTGTTAGCTATCCCTTTTTATAACGGTTTATGGAAGGGTAAACATAGTCATTCAAAATAAAAATAAAAGACACAAAGTGACATTCACTATTGCTAAAAAAACTTGTTGAAAACATAATTTTAGATTTAAATTTATTTGAATAACTTGATCTGATTACCGTCGATGAGGTGGTTTAAAAAGGGGGATGTTGATGAAGATACAATCATGTTTTAGGAACGCTGTAGTAGAATAACAATAAGAGCATGTGAATATACTATTTAAAGAAGAAAAAATCACAATTTCTTCCCAATAGTCCCAACAATTTGAGAAGTCTTTTAAAAAAAAAATATAAAGCTATTTACCGATGTACCATGAAACACCCATATAATTGAACCTATCCTTCTACTCATTAATGAAAAAGTGTGAAAATCCCACCAGAGGAAATATCTCTTAGCACCACCTAATTTGCGAGAATGACTTTTGCGTATATATATATTTAAATCATGTCCAACAGTGTAGTATTTTTACATGTTTTATTTTATTTATTATAGTCATAGCTTTATTTATTTTGTGGGCTATCCAAGTGTAGAGATCCAATATTAAAAATTTTATCATAAATCTTAAAAATGAGAAATAAACGAAAAAATTAGCTATGTGTCCCTCAACTTGGATCACGCCGTTTTTTTTATATTTTAGCAGTGAAAAATTATAAAATCCACAAAAGGAAAAGACTAGTTTGTTTACCTGAATTTCATATACCAAATAGATAAAGAAGTTAAGGGGCGTTGCGTAAAGAAGCCTTTTAAATCATTCATAAAAACGAATAAAATAAATTCAAATATTCTAAGGGTAGAACCACCTCATAGTTCGACTCCGAATTAGGAGGATATAGCCAAAATAAAATTTTTAAATTATATCAAAATTTCAAGTCTTGTTGACTCAAATACTCCTCGAGGGTAATTTCTGAAAGCCTAGTTGACATCCCCTTACAAATAGCTCCTCTAAACATAAATTTTTCATTTACCTTGACGAAATATTTCAAAAGGGAGAAAAAACAAAAATTTGTCCTACCCCTTGTCCGCTAATCCCCCTTCCCTACTCATCAAAAATGTATATATAATTTACCATCGAAGTTAGCAATTTCTTCTATAAAACGTTAGAGGTACCTACAATAATCTTTTTATTATATTTTCAACTCAAAGATGCCTCAATATTCTGTCAAATTTATACAACGTGTTTTTTATTAAACATTCAAAATCCTACCCTCATTATTTTATTGACTATTTTTACTCAAAGCTATTACACATTAAACCTTTTTCCCATGTACATATGCTTTAATGGGTAATATGGCACCACTGAATCTTATTGAAAAAAAATTCTATAATTTTTACAACTACTATGTCCATGTTTGAGCATGCTTCCATTAGCGGTGTAGCCAAGTTTTTCCAATGTTGCTGTAAAATGCTTTTATTCCCCTTTTCTAGTGTATTTGGAGAGGCATTAAACGAGCAGGATTATTAAACATGTATTATAACAACGAACAAGACCGAATATATGCTAAAATAATTTCTGTTTTTGAATTTGGTTAAGAAACACACCCTTCAGCTTATTATGATCTACTTGATCCTGAAATGAATCTAGTAGGCAAATGGGAAGGCTTTTGACAGTTTTTAAACTATTTAAAAAATATCTTGATTGAACTACTCCATATAGAAGATAGATCACGACTCCGCTTTCAAATTTATTTTTGGAATCAATATAAACTTGCTCGGACTGGTTTGCCCCTCCCAAATAATTGTATCAAAAGAAGGCATCGAGCCTTTTCGAGTATGGTAGGCATCGATCATCCAAATATATATTAATTCCTTGATTTTCTTAAAAAATAACAAGTTATGACTGACATAAAACTACATCGAGCTGTTTATGGGTCGAACAATAATATTACGTGCAGAGTAACCTATTTACAGATAAACAGGCAGCATGAACGATTCTCAATTATTTCCTCATAGGACTATCTCAAACTAATTGCTTACATTATATCCTATTAAATTTCACTTTAAAAAAAAATATTTCGTGGTGTTCAATGAATATTATTTAATTAAATCCTACATACAATACGGAGATTATTTAATTTTATTAGCGGGATTTTAATGTAAATGTGGTGTGAATTCTTTCCACTAAATGCATATATTTAAAACTGGATAAAATTTAATCTTTTGTTTTAAAAATTCAATAATGCGCATGATTACTGGAATTCGTTGGTTTTAAGTTCAAATTTCTCATTCTATTTTCTAACTCTCTTTATACCAGAAAAAATAAAAAAAGCTAATAAAATATTTTTTTTTCAATTAACAATTAAAATAAAGATAATTAAACCGTCAATGTTGTATGTTTCTATGAATTGCTAAAAAAACGAACACATTATTCAAGCGAATAAAATATATTTCAAGGATTTTTTTGATAGTTTTGCAACCCTTTTTGACTGAATACCATGTAGTAAAAAAACAATAATTTAATACCGTTGGCGTGCGAACAATTTTCACACAATAAAACTGTAATTTGATATTAGAAAGCAGTGATCCTAACGATTATTGGTGGGGATACAGTTTGTCACGTTAAATAATTATATAAAACAGAACAAAAGCAATATTAATTAATTTAATTAGGCAAAGGACTCTTTTAAAGGCTTGGCATTTTTTTTCCTTATGGTGCAAAAATAGATCTTAATTTAAAAAAATCCTAAATTGTGGGAAGTCAAAATATTTTCCCTTGAGTAAAAAAATGATAGATTCAGATGGCCATGCTTATGACAACACAAAGAGCAGTTGATGCAATTTTTAGAAAGGAATATTGATCATTTAAATTGCAGTAAGGTGGACTATAAAAAGCGAAGAATAAATTTTAGGATTTGAATTCATCCTTGATTAAAATAAAATTAGTGATGTTGGATGATTTTGCGTAATCCACAAAAAATCTTCAACTCTGCCCTTGTATTAAACAACGTTATTACTTTTGTATTCTTTAATAACCCGAGCGTAGATGAATAACAAACGGTTCTTTATGGAGGATAAAAGGGTTGGAGTTCTTTTTGTAAGATCAACTGTGATGTAAGTGCGTCTGCGTAATTAGAGAAACAATTCTTCAATTTTACAAAGTTTTTTGTAATATATCAATTCAAATGAATTTTGTTATGCTAATAATAATATCTATATTATAAAAAATTAAAAAACGCAAAAGAAATGCACGCGCAAATGAACAAAGCACTCTTATAACGGCTCGTAATAGTTGTCGTTCCATAACCTTATATTAGACAATGGAATTAAGAAATTTTGAATTTGTTTGTTTTAAAAAAATAGCTGTTGACGTTTAATCTTTAAATTTGGTAAAATTAAGTCGCGAATTAATTTGTAGATGAATCTGCAGTTTAGCCTATACTAATATTATGACCAATATTTCATTTATATCGACATAAAAATAAAAAAAAATTTTAAATAGTGTTTATAAAAATAGCTTAGATTTTGAGGATGGACCCTTTTTTGGCAACTGCGTAATTTAGAAAATGGCGTCCAGTAAAACGGTTTAAGGCAAATGCGGCGGAAGCATTTAAATATACTCGGTGTACTCTTTATTATTTATCTACAAATTAAAATCTCAACAAAATATTTTTAATAATTTATCTACAAATTAAAATGGTAAAAAATAAACCAAACAGTTCAATTTTGACACGATCTAAAAAAAACAAGCAAAAATAAGAACAGAGTAAGGAGGTTATTTGCGAAAATGTTTTACATAAATTTATTAAAAGTAAAAATATACGGTACAATTTTTTTTCCAAATTTGGAATATTTTATCACAAATACAAGATATTTGGTTTAGCAAAGATAGAATAGAACCCCATGCATTTTTTGTGAGCGTGCGCAAACCCTTTGATGTTTCCATCCCGCCAAGAACTAAGCCAAATTTTCTAAAAATAGACGAGAATAACGTTATAAATAAACATTTTGAGAATAGGCTTATATTTTAAGAAATACAAATATTATAAAAACGAAAACACTAACAAGATGTGCGCGTGCTCATAAAAAGTCCAATGCGGGAGTTCTATTGTATCATTCGCCTATTTGGTGATAGCTTTTTTTAAACCATTGAAATTAAAAATTGGAGATCCCATCCTTGAAAATATTATGCCTGGTGAAATATATCAACTAATCGGGTTCCTATTTTTTTTTTTGGCATGTCAATAGAGTAATTTTGGATTTAGCTTTCCCTTTTAATTTGTCGACAAATTAATGAGGATTTTTAGCGATTTTCAAAATATGTCGGATCGCCTATTTTTTTTGACTACTGTATATACGAAGTGTAAGTTTTGAACACTGGATTAAAGGATTAAGCTGCCAAAATTTAAATAATCTACACTTTAAGAAATAAATACATCGTAGCGTTTTAATTTTTTTATAAATTTAAATGGTGAGTAAAATAACCATCAAGCGCATTACGATGCACAAATGGGATATGTGGAAAGTCCGCCAAAAAACAAAAAAGCCGCCGAAAATTAAATTAATAAAATTGAGCCCAGTAAATACAAACGGTATATATAAACAAATTAATTTTAAATTAACGGGCGAATTTTTAGTTTAGCCATTCCAATAAAGTTGATTTTTGACGGGTTCGATTTCAACATGAATAAACGGACTGGCA